>JAANSN010003476.1:0-18444 GCA_036850665.1 Dicranocentrus wangi | reverse complement strand
GTTTAGCACCCGATATAATTACAGCAGAAGGTTTTTTATGTCAATACAATATGCTCCATTTGGAACAAGGTCATAACATGCACATCTGCCGAGAAATCTGTTACGGTCGTATTTGTGGCAGACGTTTCTGGGATGTCAAGTCTAATATATTATTTCATAGTTTACAGTAGGTTTCCTATATCAAACATAAATAACATGACTAATTCCGTCTACAGTGTATCAACGTATCAGGCAAATTGAATGTTGTTTTCAGTTACAAATTGTAAATATTGCGGGTGATAATATAAATCACGACAATGTTTAAACTAAGCATGTATATTATATCGAACACCTAACAAGCAGAGTAAGTTTTACTGGAAACAATTGGGAAGATGTGCCCAAAATCTTTAAAATATAAGAAGGAATCATCTTACAGTAATAAACTTTAAGGGAATAATAATGCTTCCATGTAAAAGATACACCAAAGTCATTTGCGCATTTCATTCAAGCCTTTTTGTCACAAAAATACGCTAAATGTACTAAATGCATTTAAAGTTTCAGAGCATAGGATGTCAAAAATTGTGGTGCGGCATGGTATTCTCGTTAAGCACGCCATTTCCGCCATCTTGTTTTACGTTCACACAGCGGGTCCTTTTCTGTACATCATCATCTAGACATTTGTGAAGAATGAAAGGTGAGACTATGCAGCCAAATAAATCAGTTCATCTTCTTCCTTACTTAAATGCATCCATGCTTTCGTCTTGTGCAATACTGTAGCTCTTCTCTCGGGATGACTCATCTCATCATCATCACATCACTGGCAGCAACCGAACCCATCGCGTCGTGACCATTAACACTAAATAGGAAAACGGTAGGATGTTAACAGAACATGGAGCAGATATTCGCGATCAAACCAACGCATAAAAAATTGCGCACACTGATATAGTTAGTGTATTGGAGTGTGGATAAACTTCTAGTTTTATTCTGCTTCTGCTAACTATATTTAACGATGGTATAACGTAAAAAGACTTTATACATGCATACACATGCAGTGCTCTATATCATATTATATGAGGTTACTTGCGTCTAAAGTGGAATTGCTTGGATTCAATAAAGTTCCTCTATGCTAACCTCTAAAAGATTGCCAAACCTTTCTGGAGCAATAAAAACCATCTACTTCCACTGATGTTAATAATATGGCGTGATACTGGAATCAAATGGGTCTCGTACAATATATGTATTATGTATAAGGAAATGGGCTTAGGATAATATTTCTGTTTCACTCAATTTATGAGATCCGCAGGACTCATCGTCTCAACTGGTTATCGTCCATTTATATTGTATTGAAGAGATATAGTTTTGTATGGAGGAAAACCATGAGATTTTCAGACATATATTTACTCAGTGGTGTTAATCCAGAAATTTTCTTATGGGAAAGGAAATGGAAAGACAATGCAGGCAATTTTTCACACTTACTCTCTCTGCACATATCAAAATGTTATAGTGTTCTAAGATAGACTCCATATCACTCTCTTTACCATCTTCCACTATTGATGCTCTAATTGTGTAACATTTACTGGTTTTCATGTATCATATCTTTATGTAGTTCATCGGCAGTGTCATAAGTAAACTATTTATAAAGTCGTTAGAACAGAAATGGTATTTGTAAACTAAGAACTGATGTGAGTATGGTGAAGTGAGTCATAACTACGATGAAAATGTTCTCACTGTTTCCATTTCCATTTTATGCATATTTCCACGGGTCAAACAAACTGGTTTGGTCACTTAAAATGTTCTGGCAAACTCAATTATTTCCATATGCTTAAGTATATTTCATACACTTGTTTTAAATTGTAACAGTACTTTCCATAAGTTCCTCGGAAAACCCGTATTTACCCACTGGAGTAAAAATTGAAAGATTAGTATGTAAATATATTATTTAGTGGAATAAATGACTCATTTGCATATTCGGTCATATTCATTCAATTAATTCAAAACACTTGTACATTCCAAATTCCGAGTCTTTTTTCGAAAAATTCTAAACCAAGTACATATTACATTGCTTTGCAAGTTGGGGAAGTGCATTACACAGTGTCGCGCTTACATCGTTACTTTTAGCGAATGCGTGCATATATCATCTAATCCTCTGATAGGAATTGGTCTCATTCACTTTTATTGAATGTCATTAACGTTCTCAAGGAACATGATGAATTCCTAGCTTGATTGAAATCGTAAGAAGCTCAGTCTATGCATATATAGATGAACGAGCAATTTCCATCAAGCGAGAAACGACAATGGGAGAGAATGAGACTGCAATTTGATTTAAAAAGGAGGCTGAACAACAATGGCGCAGCAGTACGTATGAAAATAATGGAACATAAATTCAAAGCACTCTCGGGGTTGCTATATCCAATCCAGGGAAAAAACGCCACCATTCCTATTAAGAATATCCTTTAGGTTGTGTGTGTAATCTAATGATATGATATCGCGTTTTCCCTTATATTGGCAAGAAGCTTGAAAAAAAGGAAGGAGAATCTAAAATACCAAGAGAAAAAGCGAAGGAAGGAAGTAACGCTGCATGTGTGTAGTACTAAAAGTATCTGCTGAGAACAAACTTTTCGCATCACAAGCTGTATTTAGCAGCGACGAATAGTCCAAGGTAGTCTCTTGACTTTCCATGGATGTTTTTAGTACTGCTAAATTTACTCTTGGATGAGTCATCGCCCAACAGCAGGCTAGGACACGGGCAGGTCTCTCCTTGCCGTCTTGCACGGTACACATTCATAATATGTACGACGCAGCAGCAGAAAAAACTTTGTTAGACATTTCTGCATTGCAATACGTCTCGAATATATAGTAAAAGTGAATTTAAGCTCAGACCTTATATATACATTCTACATATGACTAGTTCACAACGTACGAAATGTTGGTATATATATTCAATCCTATGAACAATTCCCTTTTGTGTGTTTCCAACTCAAAAAACCGCAGCGTAGAAACTTTTTTTGCATTTTCTCTGGGGGACTTTGTTTTCAAAGCATGAAAGTGGAATAATAATGCTACGAATTGAGGGATAATATAATGAGGCCTTGACAATTTAACAAAGTAGTTCAGACATTGCAATCTCAACATATATGTACGTAGTACGTAAGTACACAATACACATTATAATCTGTAGGAACATATGTATGTGGAGAATAAAAAATATTACTTCACAGGATGAAATCAAATTCATCGAAGCAACTGTTGTACAAGCCCGCAAATTCATGTCAATTTTTGAGTTATACAGACCGCTCTTCTGGGGACATGCACGCTCATCATCATGCTTTCTCGTATTGTAATGATGAATTTTGTCAATAAGAATATAAAGCAAATGGACGAAATAACATTAGTTATTAGTTTGAAATGCCCTCCTTCGTGTACTACTTAGGAAAATTATCAGCATGCACTGGCTGGAAGTAGGATGTCACTCTTCAAAAAGTGTGCATGCAGGTTTTATAAATGGAACTAATGTTCACCACAGTTTTCCACCAACGGAATTCTACCCCAGAAAGCAATCAACCTTGTTTGAGAATTGTATCGACTATCGACTTCATTATATATTCTTAAAATTAATGTCAACATGAGTACGGCCACCAATCGTCAATGTAAATCGATTTCCTCAATGAGGTCCACCAATAGCTTTTCACAGTGTGGACATTATCCCAGTCTCAGCCTAATATACCTAGTATCATGGGGCAATCTCAGGTGAAATGTCTTGCTAGTAGCAGTAGTTCGTTTCGTTTCCCATATTCCATGCTAACGGAACGCGTTCCACTTCCATATCGACTTTCCCACCGCATTTTGCCTTGGCGCACAAGTGTAATGAAAAATGGTAGGAAAGCACGAGACTACAGGTCGCCTAAGCTTATAAATTGAAGTGCTTTCCTTGCCCACCTCATGCATTGCATTACGGTGGGGTACGAACGAATACATAAACTTTACATGTCATCATGAACTGAATGTCCCGAAGTCGGAAGTTATCCCGAGGAATGTACGTAAATAAACATTGTCGACATTTTGCGTACTCTTAGAAAATCCCTTACTCCTTTCCCCCTTCCTTGC
The DNA here is from genome assembly GCA_036850665.1 of Dicranocentrus wangi. NCBI lineage: Eukaryota > Metazoa > Arthropoda > Collembola > Entomobryomorpha > Entomobryidae > Dicranocentrus > Dicranocentrus wangi. The sequence goes on along the minus strand of JAANSN010003476.1, from coordinate 14,361 downwards.
GCACCAGGTTTGCTACTTTATTTATAAATGGAATCGGGTTGCACTCTTCCAAGCAGTAAATTACAATTTCAAACCATTATCCCATTTTAGCCCGTAAATGTACTGTTGTTAACTTGCGTGTTCCAAAATAATCACCGTTTTTTACCCTGTGCCAAGAAGGAAGGTGAAGAACGATGAGCTCACTCATACCATTATACCACACTCACAGTGGTTGTGTGTGTTATGCTGCTATATGTGGGTCGAACTGCGACGTACCAGCTCGCACAAAACGGGGCTAAATAAACAATTTATAAATGCGTGTAATTTTTGTAGTAATTCAATGTAAATAAAACTCTACAGTGTACTGTTGGATACAGTTGCTCCGAGATGCTTCATCTGGAAGTTTTATGGCCTGGAAGCAATAATTGAAAAGGATTGCCTTGTGCATTTGAAAAATACACAACATCTCCGGACCACAAGGAATAACAAGACACTTCTTGTTTTCATTCTGTGATTACGGAAAAATTGGCTGATTCATCTCTATCAGCAGCTTTATCAAATCCTTTGCAGCGTGCTATTCAACTATAACCAAGAAGTTGAAGTTACATTACTTGTGTTAAAGCGGATTGCACAAGAGGCATAATCTGGGTCTAGGCATTACATAACCCCCGTTTTCCAATGAAGTGAATGATTACAATTACAACCCATTTAGGGCTTAGTTATCTAATAGTTTAAAATGGAGATGACACATCAAGCTTACGTTTTTGTTTATGTTGATAAGGACATCCTTTAGTAATTCGAAATCAAGTACATTTAGTTCCATCACATCACCACACCACTAATGTGTACGTGATGAAGTCACATGCACAATTTTGCTGATTTTGTGGTTTTACAAATTCCAACCAATTCTTGTGCAAGATCATATCATCAGATTGTTTTCGAAAAACTGACCAAGGGCTGCACAACATACTATAGTGTTTATAGTTTATGACGGCTGTGTATTTACAAAGGTTTACACGAAAAGTAAACATGCATTTCAGCGCACCCAAGCGTAATAGGAATATGTATTTTAGGGGTGGAATGATAAAACAATATATAGTAAATGTCATATTATACTTTTAGTTTAGTGTGCACTGCACACCCCACTAAACATGTGATACAGTGAAGCGCCTCGAGGCATGTGTGCATTTTTGTACGTTCACATCAGCAGGTTTCTTATCCCCTCAGTTTGCAATGTGATCAGAGATCATTATCCCATTATATTGCATTGTTGTAGAAAAGTGGAGTGGTGGACATTAACTCATCATTTTGGCATCGTTCATATAATAGCTTTATGAATTGCCATCCTTCCCTTACAAAAAAAATCCCCAAGTTGCAAGCACTATGCATTGATTTTCATGTTAAATTGTCGTATAGCTCAACGTTGTAGTTGCTTAAAGGTTGACTTGTAGCCTAGGTCGTTCGTTTGCAACCATTTTTTGTACAAGTAGGATCACTGGTGAACCAACAATTGGCAACAATTGCACTTCTGCAGTCTTTTTACGTCTATGACTCATCCATCCTACAAAGAATGTCTTTTGGCTTGTACTTAGAAAACCAGCCCTCCTCTTCAGACATGTAAATAGGAGAATCTTGAAATGCGAAATGAAATCTGTCTGTTTTGATTTTCAGTAGGTACTATGTTGTTTTTACTATTACAACAAACGTAAATTCGCCCGTTGGAGTGCTGTTACACGCTACATGTCAAAATAATAAAGATCAATTCAAATGAGTAAACTGTTTGGAATGTTTGTACTACTACTTACTACGACTAATACCGCAGCCAAATTTTTTTTACAACTGTAATATGTTTTTGAAGGCAACATACATTTCGTAAGATCCGTCTTCCCCACACGGAACACATTTTGCATAGTAAATTCTAAATTGTACAGATACGTATGCAGAAAAGATGAGCGCCTTTCGAGGCTTCTTCCGCCTTTTCTTTCAGACTACTCTGTTAACACTCCGTAAACAAATCGGAGAACCGTGCTTGACTTCAAATTTACAATTGACAGTCGGTCCCAGGATTAATGCTTACTTAGAAGATGCTAAAAAGCTTTATGTGGTGCTCTGCCCACTTGTTCATTCGTCTGAACCGCATTACGGAACCATGTTTAAGCATATATATACAAATTAGATTCCTTCGCTTCATGGGTTCATTAAGTTTTGGAAAAGCGTGTTGTGGTTGTAGCATTTTTCCTGATGATAATGATAATCTGTCATTGCATTACGGAAATTTGGTTCTACAGCGAAACCCTCTCGTTAGCTAACCCATAATTACAGAATGAGCAAGACATGAGATGATGTGATTGTGTAAAAATTGCTACCCCAAAATTTATGAAGCTTCCCTTTGATCATTGGGTCTTAAGCTTACGATTAGATGTATAGTAGGTACATCCAGTCTAGACGTGTACAGAGCAAAAATTTTGTATTGAAACTGAAGGGAATTCTTACCTTTAGTAAACAACGTACATGCGATGGCTGGATAATATGTCTTGACTTGACTTTCCGTAGTGGTAGATTCTTCGCACCCAAAAATCTCTCAAAGTGTGTAGGAAACAAAAGGAAGGACACGCAAAGTGGGTTCCTCTGCGACAAACGTGACACTTAAAAGCCCTCAAGGGACCAGAAATACAACGTGGTCTGTAATAAAAGGTTTTTCTCTCTCGCTGACAAGGCAAACAACCTGCCACTGCACTCTACTTCACTCTTTACAGATTTGGGGTTAGAAAACGTATGAGCCCGTCTGAAAAAGGTAGGAAAGGTTCGTAGAAACCTAATGTTTTCTTTGCATTCCCTCCCTCAGCCAATCCAAACGGGTAGAGACGGAAGAACGTGTTCAAGTTATTTTTATGAAAATGGTCCACGTCCACCTTATCTTCTCTCCTATTGTTCAGCTAGTCCTTGTCCCAAGTCCTTGTTGTTGAAATATTTTTTCTTCGATTCAATGTGCTATTCAATTCAGAAAGTTTGTACTCATACAAAACTCATGTTCACTTTGAAACGCAATATTTCACAAAAAAATAGTTCAGGTGTGCGCTTGCAAACATGAAGTTTTTGCCTAAATTGATATTAAATCTAACTCACTTGCCAAAACTGCATTGGAGTGATGTGATGAGTAATCGCTGTAGTCCACGCCAGAGAAATCCGTTTATGATTATGACGACCTCCGCGTGAAATTTTAGGGATATGTTGGTATCAGTTTGTTGATAAGCCCATCAGTATTAGATATCTGCTTCTGGTTCAGTGTGGTATGAATTTACACATACTACGTGTGTGTGTGTAGTGAGTAGTGGGTAATTAGATGTACAATTGAATATGACGGCGATATGTTTTGTTTGAATTCATATTGTGTACACATAACCGTTATCGTTGAAATAACTATTCACGTAATGTATTTATCGTATGTATAATTTTAAGTGCATACAATTAGTCACATTGTCCATCCCAGTTTCAAACTTGGACAATTTTCTCTCTCTCTCGGAACCGTACGTAATTCATAGGCTCGACTCAGATAAAAAGTTAATTGACGTGATGCAAAAATCAACTCAGAGCACTGCCAAAAGCATCCGTAGCCCGGATGTTAAATATCAGGTGAAGTAGGAATCCGATTTAAAACTGGAGATAAAATATTATCCTGTTTTACTTTATTACGATTTTCAAAAAAGAATTATGTACTTTTTGTATCTCACACTATACCAGCAGGTGTATAAATATGCACTTCATTCAGCCAACGCTGCTAAGTAGTAGCTCGCAACTCAGCCGTAGAAAAAATGCTGTAAAATTGTAAACTTTGATGTATGTAACAGCACGATTTCTCTAAATGAATGAACAATGCCGCTATAACAATAATATGCTTCTGTATACGCACGCAGGTATGTAAAAACAGACAATAATGAGTGCGATGCTATGCAGTCGAACGAATAAGAATGTGCAGCTTGAGAAGCAAGCTAAAGCAACGCAACAACGGAAAAGAGAAGTAAAGTGTTTGTATATTTTCAGAATACAATGGACTAGATAGGTATGCTTTATCTGCCCTATGTATCCAATGTAATACGGTAACGTATAAAATGTGATACAGATATGCAATTTAGCTCGTGTGTTTTGTTGTGTTTCGGATGATGATCTCACCAGGACAGCCGCACGCTGAAGACTGGTTGTGAGGTGAAGGTAGATGAGAGCCTAGTTTGAGTTGTGTGCAAAGAAGGACTCTCAGTGAACTCCGTGGGGAAATGGTGTATGCCTACATAAAGGAATGCATTTTCTACTGCGCCGACCAGCGAACTCGACTCGAACATATGCACAAGCTAAACAGCAAGCAAGCACTAGGGATACGTGACACCGGAATGGAATGAATGAAAATGGTATTTGGCATCGCTAAAAAGAAGTCAGAATCAGAAAGCGTTTTTTCGCTAAGATGAAATGTGAGTAGGAATATGTAGAGGAGACGAAGCAAATAAAGTGAGTAAAACTGTTACATTCATACTTGCCTACACTCACACTTCATTCTACTTCGACTATATAGACTAGACAATGTGGATACACTGCTTTTGCACACCAAAACCAAAGGAGAACAGTTTCATATAAGTTTGTTAGCAAAGCATATAAAACTCTGCACAAGAAGCCGAGGTTGCCGAGGCCATCCAGTTAGTCCTAAAATGTAGGAACGAACGCACACAAAAATGTTGTACATTGTGTCCGTGTAATAGAGCTTTTTCAGCCAAACAGTTAAAGGCACTGCAAGGTTGTTGAAGGCAAAAGCGTAAAACCTTGCAGCGAGAAGCGAACTACTTTTTTTACTCATTGTGTTTTGAACATAATAGCCAATCGTAGTATGTATAAGTATGGCATAATATATTTGCAAGGAGCAATTGTTTCAATGATTTTATACAGCAATGCAATGCAAGCTAGAGCTGTTCATCTAGCTTGCACATAAATATGTATAATGCCCATTTGTATGCGATTGAATTTATAGATTCATCGTTGTTTGCTAATGTGTATGTGCGTGTTCGTGAGGAAGCAACGTAGGAAAAATGGAATGACGGATATAAACGCTTCCAAATCCCAACAGCAATTTTTTGAGAGTTAAACAGAGAAGGCGGAAGGTCAAAAAGTGTTTTAGGGAGGAACCTATTTTGTGTATTATAGGCAAATGGCATGTTGTAGCCTATTTTTGAGTCTCAAGGAGCTGCTTACGTAAAAGAATGACTCATTTTATAAGTCGGTGGAGCGGAGGTATCGAAACCTAAGATGTTAATTTTTAAATGGTCGCTATGCTTCACACGTCACACTGGACTATTATTGAGGTGCATACACGCTGATCAAATAAATAGATTGTAAAGTGAGTATTCCATTACGTCTTTGATGAAACAAGAATTCCATGCTTGCTTCCGATCACGATCACATTTCAATTTACGTATTATATCCTGGAATATCTATGAGATTGACTTTTAAGTTTAAGTAAATTTGCGCAGTATTACATTTACCTACAGCTACATACATATATGGTTATGGATTAACAATTGTGCCAACCTAGACAAAACATCCGCCTTATCGAAGTAATCGACGTCATGCGATGATAAAATAGCTGCTTGCTTTGCGTTGGTTGCTTACATCAAGGCAACTCTCATCTCGTGTAACTACGCAATGCTTCAATCAAATTGCATTGTCCATCGTTATGTATGTGGATTTCCAGCGTCAACGCGGAATGATGATACCAAGATCTATGGAAACTTATTGATAAGATCATAAGAGTTTCCGTTTCTCCTGCTTTGCTTCTGCTGGAAATCTATATATGCTGATTTACGGTTTTTGCAACCTGCGACAATACACTTTCGGACCATTGTGGGCGATAGTTCTGTATAATTATGCTTCTCTACTTAAATTCTCCAGCACAATGACGGGTTAACGTTTCTGGAGACGCTGTCTCCATTTTCAAAATTAGCTCTCCAAGTTATCAAACCTTGTAGTCATTCTGGGGAAGTTTCCATAGATCTTGGATGGTACTAGCGATATAATATTGAACTCGCTTAGAGTGACAAGTAAATCTATTTGGAAAGTAAGTAGAACTGTTGAAAATAATTTCACGAATTAAAAAGCATAACGCAACATCCTTTTTAGAAAACTGCTATAAATAACCAATGAAGCCTTCCATGTTGTCTCTGTAATTATATGCCTTTAGTTAGAATATATATTACAAAAATGGATTTAGCAGGTAACTTACCAAGTGCTATGTATTGCAAACAATAATTGAAAAAGGGATGCGCTTAAAATTACACAGAACGAGTGGAGACCGAGAACAGAACTCCGACAGAACGGAGTCGTTACTATACTTTTATATTACATTTACATGAATTTTGCATCTGGCATAATTGTTTCCAGCTCGTTACGTTGCGTTATCATGCTGCAAATGTTTCTATCTGTGACAATATACTGATTTTGCAAAGACAAAGTAAAAGTAAAAGACAAAGCATTTGTTCTCTACCGAATAGTTGTAGGCATACGGTTCTCTTCATTCGTTTGTTTGCTGGACGAGCACCAAGAGGCTATAAATGCTAATTAATTTAATTAAATGTCAGTATACGCAACAAAGGAAATCTACTGGAAAGGAAGTCCTTTGATTGAATTTATCGTATTTTGAATAGTATTTGCCGTTCATTCTCATCTCGGAACTGAAACAACATGTGAATTTTCAGAATTTTGTTGGAGAACTTTCATGTCGCAGTATACGACTTTGATGATTCTGCGATCCATTAGAGAAACATCTTGCCGTAAAACTTCTTATCTTCCAGCAAGGATCATTCTTGTTCATTCATTACAGCAACCAAAAGACTGACAAACAGGAAAGGATATTTTACGATCATATTACCTTCCGGTCCGGCAGACGACAAGGACGTGCGTCCGCTCATCCATTTCCAGTTTTCACTTTACTGCCATACGAAACCTCCTTTTGAGCTTATTAGTCATCCTCATTCAACCATTCTTCAGAAAATCTCAGTCAGCCACTACCCAATAATTTACCAACAAAGTGGAGCAGAGGGGAGTCGCCTAAGCTTAAAAACGGAAAATGTCAATATTTGGCTATACATAAAACCGTCTAAATAGTCAGCACGCATCTTTGTGACTTTTTTGAGTGTACAGATGTCCATTTATTTGCGTAGGAAGAGGCATTATTTATTACGATTTAGATGTCCATTTCCCAACCGTTTGCCTTTACTTAAGAGGGTCAGCTTACACTTCCATAAACCATTTCCAGTTGTCATTTCCCTAATTTCCACGTTTTATGATTCATTCATTGAGCCACTCATCCATTCATACTGCTTCCCGCTTACTTCCACCAGGGTGTATACAACTCCACTCATTGTTAGTCATCCGATCTTTACTGATCAGATCATTTTAGGGAGATTTTTGTCCTATTCTATTAGAAAAACCTCTGTAAGGTTTGGCTTTTCCCTATTATTGGGTGTTATAGCTGTGAGAGCGAAATGTAAACAACGTGAAGCTTTGTTATGTTGTTTTCAAAAAATAAAATCCTAGGATATTGCTAGCACGCACCAAACCCCAAACTTTGTCTAAATTCAGATTCATCTCTGCAGCTGCTCCCGTTACTCATCGGAGGAGTGTTTGGTATGGTAATGTAAATGATAATGAGTAATGTGTGCATCGCCGCCGCCTTACTGAAACTTGTGAATGAGCGAATGCATAATACACATCATGACCCTTTCCCTAGGTCTCGGGACTTTATCATCATCGCCGACCCATGTGACACATCTTTTCACTCATTCAGTGACACACACAGATATTTTATGAAGAACTGGATACGGTGGTGCAGGACTGTAATTATGAGAGTCCTTCTGGTGTGGGGTCACAACACAATNTGACACATCTTTTCACTCATTCAGTGACACACACAGATATTTTATGAAGAACTGGATACGGTGGTGCAGGACTGTAATTATGAGAGTCCTTCTGGTGTGGGGTCACAACACAATGTACGTTGCACATCTCGAATTACATTCATACCAAATGCTCAGCCAGACCTACATGAAGTGCGTTAGCAAGTAGATCTTCCTGGATTCATCAACAGTGGATTAGTCACCAAAGAAGGGATCCAAATTCGTTTCTGTCAAATCATAACCTAGATATCCTCATCCCACTTTCAAATACAGAAGGAAAGAACATATCGGTTTGAAAAAATGCCCAATTTTTAGGCACACTTCGTGGGAAAAAAAGAACGGGAGACGTACAGGGTATGTATGAGTTGTCCATCCATGTGCTTGGTCGTAGTTTGGGTTTATGTAACTTCAAAACTGTATAAATTAGGGTGGCGTGTGCCTGTTGATCCCCGTCCTAATTCGTACGATGATAAGCACGATTATTACTATTAAATTCTATTGAATTGTATGATTTTATTATTCACATAGATTTTCCAATCGAATCTAGAACCCTGTTTCAGCTGATTCCTTAAATGTAGCAGTACATGATGAATCAGTATCCTATGCATCCTTTCGTTCCACCCGGGCAAACTTTGTCCATTGAGAACATTATGTTTATATGATGATGGAAGTGGCGATGACGCATCGAAAGCAAAATTCATTTTTCTCATTTGGTTTTCTCGTTCATATGTCTTGATATGCATATGGTTTTCCCTTGCAGTGCAGTGCTGTGCCCATGTCATGGAAAAATAGATTTTATTTTTTTATAGAGAAATGTAGATATAGGGTTTATACGACACGAGACATGTAGTAGCTTCGTTTTGTTCTATTAACGTTTGAAAACCCCTTTTCTCCGATTTTCGGTTTCGCTCTTGCTTGAAAGAACAACATACCCTGGTGCCTTTCTCTTTGAACGCGAGCGAGACCCAGGCTGGGACGTACTACGCAGATCCACTCGTGGAACGAGATTCATTGTTTTCTCCACTTCTATTGATAAACCCAAGTTAGAGTTGGAACTTGTCAATTGAATCAAGACAAACACAGTTAGAAGCACAAAATCATCAAAGCATCATCACAGCGGAGGCAGCACAAACATCAAAGAAACACTCCACAAAATTTACTCCGCACAGAATAGTAATGAGTGTAGGTTGGTAAAATAATGTAAAAGCGGCTCATTTTTTAGATAGCGCTCATCAACTGTGGTTTTTATGCAAGTGGGAGTGCTCCGCGTATATTTATTTATGTCGTTAGATACTTCAAATTAAAGGTGAAAGAAGCTTGTGCTATTTGCATAATCATCTAAATGAGCCACAAGCTACCCACCTGAAAACTCGGGCCTTTAGGCTGGTGTAACAACACTTAAGCTTCTCATTAACCGTCCGTTTCATATTGTGCAACCAAATATAACCTAATCCATGCGCAATGTTTATTCGCAGAATTTTGCTCTAATTGCATTACAAATGAGTGTACACAAACGGATCACCATTTCAAAGTAGAGCTCATTATTGACAAGGACGACATTAAAGTGATAGCTACATGCTAGTAAAATAGGTTATTTGGTTGAAACAAACCAACGTTTCACTCAAACGTGAGGAAACTCAACGAACGTGTGTTTCGCCCGAGTGTGTGAAATCCGCTTTCCCCCGTCTGTCTAGTCATGAAATTTTAGCGGATGGACACCACAATTGGTCTGCCCAGCGGAAAGGAGGGCAAGGGCGAGTAGAAAGGGGCGAAAAGAGAAGTTACCGAGCAAATTCAGAAAGGATGTGAAAATTTTCGTCAAGTCAATTCTCAAATAATCATATTCAAAGGAAATTGCTCCCATGATCTTTTATCCTGATAGCAAAGTAAAAACGGACGCACTAATATTTGTCTATATTATTCATAAAAAACTAAAAACCAACAAAATGCCTAAATGTCGGTGCACACTTGTCTCTAATAATAATTACATCTTGTAGAATGGCCCAGCGACTTGAAACTCATCAACCATAACCTTCCTTCCGTTTACAATTTACCACCTTTTGTGCAATGAATGGTGATAGTAATGAATAAATGAGTTTATGATGGGAAACACCATGTGCCCTAGTGCTCGATACGGATTACTTGAGTACAATGCTAATCACACCATCACCTTTCGCCCCTGCCATCCCTGCCACAAAAAAACGTTTTGCCATAGCTTTCCCAAGGGTCCCACACATACGCACTGTATATCCATTCCGTTGTTTACACATCCTGGAAATAGGATGTTGACAAAATCCTGCATGATTATAAATGAATGAAAGTAGCTCCCGCCGCTCTTGTGTGTACTCGGTTGTAAAAAACGCGTAACCGAAATCTTGGTACGAAAGGATATATGGGAATTGAAAAAATATATAAACAAATTGGAAATAAATATATAGAGTGTACATGTACATACATGAAGACAAGACATAAGTTATTGCTAGTATCAGTGTTAATTTAATACTTGCGGATACGTACTTGTAGGGGTGAATTACAGAAAGGATGCACTACTACGTGTTTTCTATTTGGTCCAAACATTTGTACAGCGAGATGAGAAAGGAGAGCAGAAGGACGGATGAACTGCTTTTTTTAGGAAGCTAGACTCAAACCGGACGGGCATACAGTACTACTCCTAGGTCCCGTCTACTCTGCACCTGTACCCTTTTCGTAACATTTGTACACCTTGGGCGCTCGTTCCAGCCCAGGAAAAGGTGAATGAAGTGATGGATGGAATACGATGTGAGGTTGCTAATCAAGTTCTTAACTCTAAAACGATCTTGTATACCGTGGTAAGATACGTCATTGATATCGTGTTCCCTTAAGACGCAAAAGGTATTACTCCGAGACGGATAGATGATGATAATGGTATCCGTAACAGTTGCAGGACGGAGGTGGTGGTGTGTGATATTTTGCTTCAAATGGTGAAACACGTAAGTATACAGTTTTAGAACATTTTATGAATGAACTTTTTTGCCGTTTTTATTTCATTTTATGGGATATGTTAACGTGTGTACGATTTTTAATACGAAAAACACTTGTTCGTTTTGGTTTTGATGCGGATATGATGCCCATTTCAGTGCGGATAGATGAATCCGTTGATATCGTTCGTTTGAAGGGTTGAAGGGCTGCAGCATGTGCATTGTGTGTTCACGGATTTATACAACGGGAAAAGGAAACTGACGGGCTATGGCTGCGGAAGGAAGTTCCACGGGACGTTATGTGTTTGATGTTGAAAAAATTTCATTCATATCCTGGCACGAACGCTTCCAGAATTATAAATAGTACTGATTTACAGCAAAATTGAATCTCATACAAACCGCCGTCAATCCATATGAATGAACAGACGAAAATATGGCTTATGAATGAATTATCACCACCACCCTGTTTTTATCTAATGATAATACTTCTGTCGAAGGAAGAACACGTCCGCTTCCTTTTTCATATGTTTTAGCGGGCAGGTATTGTTTAGCCGTTACGTTTACCGGTCCGAGCGGATGAATAAGTAATGCAGTAGAGTTTTTCTAAATGAATAGCGTTCCCTTGTGGCAACAAACAATTCCTTTCAATTGACAATGACTTCGTTTGGGATTCGCAAAAAGGAATTCGACCGACTGAAAGTCAGCATTGTATTAGTCATGGCAGAGTATACGTAGTCACAAAAGTCACAAACGTCATTTGTATGTACCTAAAGACCTTAATTCGTTCACTGCCTCCTGTAGGCAAAATGACAGCAAAGGTGAATGAAGACAGTGATAGACGCACATTGACACTTATAAACAAATCAGCGTAATACGTAAACAATTTGCTTCCAAGAAAGATGAGAGTAGTATGATGATGCAAACTAAGTACTAATTAACATGTTTATACAAGAAGGCAGTGCAAAAGTGAAAAGTCAAGCAAGACTCAATGCAGTACATGAACTTACTTCTAGACGAATGCAGTGCAGTGCCGTGTGTGTATTATATTGCTGAGCATAGGTATCTGGGATGTATACATAGGCATCCTTATATGCAAAATCCACAAAAATATAGTGTGGACGTGGTCTGTAGGTTGTGTTGTTGTGTATCATCATTTCAGGAAAATATTCTAAGAAAGAATAATTTTGCTTCTTTGGCTAGGGGCTGTTCTCCTCTCCATTGGTCTCAAACCTAGTCTGAACATTTTCGCAACACAGCGATGCACCCCTTAAAATTCCGATGACAAAATAAACCCGCATGACAACTTTTAGCACGACATTGTGAACTTGACTTCCTATGAAACATTAATTCGGTGTATTATTATGTTATGACTTGTTTGGGTAATATAATCGGTCATAAACACGCTGTAAAAGTGATGGTTTCACATTGATCACTCTCTTGAAACATGCTTAAGTATTTTATTTGTGTAACGTACCGCCTTGCCTTTCGATATTTTCACTGTATTGTAAAATGTAAATTCTAAATCGCGCTTCAAAACAAGTTCCAAAGTGTGTTGTTGCATAAACCAAAAAATATGATATTATGGTGACTCATCATCGGTCATTGTTGTTTTATGAAATCGACTTTTGGTCGATGATTTCATTTAAGCTTCTTAAGAACAATTACAGGCAGGGGGATCGAATAGAATGTTTAGATTTAATCAGATTCCACTTAAAAGCATTCATCAATCGGCCTTTCTTCACAATTTACAAGACCATGCATGTACCTGTACCGTCAATTTAAATTCTTACAAAAACGTAGGACATGAAAACCTTAATGAATCTCAGCAATAAATGCGGAGATATAATTTAAATGATTACATCCCACTTAAGAGCGAAAGTATGACTATGATTAGTAAAACAATGATTATGCTGTTAAAAACATGAATGTATCCACCTAAAATAGCGAAGGGGAGTTGCATTAAACCACCTAAGTGTATTTCACATGTATCAAAACGTTTTATATTGTAATGATCTTTATGGCAGAAGATTGGGTTATGGAAGAATTACAATGCAAATTGAAATGATTCCTTTCGGATGACTAATCCCAATACTGACCGTGCTAACGGCAAAAAAGGTGGTTACTCTCTTTGGTGCTCAAGTCATCTTGTCAAGAAACCATTGTCAAGAGAGCTGAAACCGTATACCTTTCCCACTACATTTCTGCCATATTATCACCACGTAATGTGACGAGATAGCCTTGAAAGACCTTGTCGGATCCTTTTGAGAAACAATACCAACGAAATAATTTACTACTTGACATTTGCACTCTTATTACCGTCACACGCAAGGTACTTTGCATACTCTTCTTGCGAGTTCTGGCTAAGATGCTTTTGCAAGATACATTGCTAGAAAAAAATTAGTCACACACCAAATAAGAGGAAACGATGAGATGAGATGTCTGCGTTTGCTCTGCCGCTTGATGAGGTTTTATTTCGTACTTTCCTCTTTGGGGTAATAAAAAGGTATTGTTGAGATAGATGGTATTTCTGAAAGACAACAGGCAAATTCATTTTTTATCTGGAAGAACCATTCTGGAGGGGGTTGTCTGACAAAATATTTAAAAATGTGCACATTCCATCCAAGGTACACATATGCCATGCCGTGAGGCTCGCAGGAATTAGCAGAAAATGTCCGTCTGTGCCCGAATGTTAATGCCACTGATGATGGAAAGTGAAATTACTTTATAAAAGCATTTTTTGTAGGTGTTGCGTGTATACCTAAAACCCACGTCCAACCAACCATGTGATGGGTACGCGGATTCTCGAAAAAGATGACGGCTTTCTTTTAGTATTTTTTCTTATGAAAACAAAGCTTCGAAAAATTGGAGCAAACTAAAAACCACACAGAAGAGGAGGATGACTAACAGAGTATAATAATGGTTGTGAGGTTTAGGGGATGTTGACCCAATAACTACCAGACGTTTTGCTAAGAAAAACGTTTCTTCTTGCAAATATATCCACAGCTTTTTATATAAATACCAAATGTTACTTATTTCGCATCAAGAGGGTTGCATCTTGATAATAAGAGGCGGTGTGGATTTGGATCCCTTTTCCCAATGTTTCACAAAAAGGTGTACCTTCATCTGCCACATGAAATTACTACTGAATATACCAGAAAGTATATCTTGCTAATACTTATTCGGAACGTAATTTTCAGGAAGGACTGATATGTACTTTAAATTTTTATTTATTAGAATTTTCCGTGCCTACGTTTGTATAAATGTAAAACGTGAGTACTTTAATTCGCTGTCTTTTAAATGTGGGATAACTTTCTTATTTTTCCATAAACAAGGTATATGGCATATACATATTGATGAACAAGGTCTTGGATTTCATAAAATAAAAAAATCAGCCATATCAGGGGGCTACTAGTCTCACTTTGGCTAAGAGTTAAAAGCAGTGTTGGTGGGCAACCTGATTTTTAAAGATTTGAGGTGAACAGTATAGATCC
>JAANSN010003475.1:0-18445 GCA_036850665.1 Dicranocentrus wangi | reverse complement strand
CGTTGACCACGGAGAAATTGAACTTGAAAGGTGGTGGACCTTATCAAAAACATCATTGATTTTCCCCTTGCATTTTGCATTTCATTTTCCAGACTGGTCAATAAAGTCACCAGGAAGTGGAACTGGAGTGAGTTGAGTTTAGTGTCATGGGAAAGGCTGATATTGCCTGACAGACACGATGACGAATGAGATTTCTCGTTTTCGAGGACGTAAGGTTAAACTTGTGCCCAGTTCGAGGGTCTGCTCTGCTTGCTGTGCAGTCAGCCCTATTTATTTATTTTATAAAACTCTTTTTTATATGTATTATTTTTTTTATATATTTTGACTGTCCATGAAATTGCGTGACTTACTTTATCCAATTTTTTTTGCTTCTCTTCGTCCCAATCTGCTCAATTCAATCTAGGTATTCATGATGTAGTTGTTGAGCATGTTTGTTTGTAAGTCTGGCATTATACACGTTACATTCGTTCCATTCCCCACAAAAAAACATCAAGTTTTCCATGCCGAGTTTTTTTTTTCTGACTGACCGTTGCCCGACAGCCGGTGACATAGGGCTAAGGCTAAACTCTCCTCACGAACGGATTACATTACAATGTTATTATATTCAGATTACATGACTGCATACATTATCGTCGTCGTTGTGAAAACGTGCACTCTTTTTACCTATATTGACTTGTCTGTATAGCCAACCACTTCCACTTGTGCTGCTTGTGTGTACCGTTTGTCTATGCCTGAGTTAAACAGGAGAGTAAGTTATTTTTTTTAAAAGAGAACAATCAAGTTGGGTGCAACCTGCATTTCCCATTGTTTCTCTCGAAAAATTAAAAATGCAGGGAATGCAGACGAGCGACGACGAGGAGCTGCCATGCCACAATCCCTTCCTGTGCCGCCGCCGCAGTTCGAGTTTCCACTGAAAAAAATATCCCATTTTATAATTTTTGCTCTAGAAAACTACGCGACATTTGCGTTGGGGTGACCTTTTTCTTTTTTTTAAAAAAAAAGAAAGAAATGTTGCAAAATGGAATCAGTATGTAAATCCTCGAGAGAGCGGTTGTGGCTCGTTTTGAACTTTAACCGAGCTTAAATATTAAAATCAAATAATGCATTAAGCCTTAATATACGATATCATAAAAAGCCGATTTTTTTTTCTCCATGCCTGTTTTCCCTACACACAAACTCTCGTTGCATTTGCGTAGCTTGATAGAGGAAAATCCAGAAAAAAGGCAAAACGGTTTTTGATCTTTTTTTCTCTTCTTCTCCTTCTGTGTGTGTGTGTGTGTGCGGGACGTGGGGCATGTGTGACATGTACTTGATAAGTAAGTGCTTGCACATTCACACCACACACACACTTCATCGCATTACCAACTTTGTAGCCTGAGCCACCAACAACAACACTCCGCTCTCCGGCCAAGTCGGCCGACACAAGTTTTTAGCGAGGAGAAAATATATATATTGATGTATGCTTTCGGCTTGGAGATAAACTTCTTGAAGATATTATTACTTATGGTGATGTTCTCCCTTTTCTGAGTGGAGTGGTGGATGCATGGTTGGTGGAATGAATATTGGGATCGAGTCCGGATGTGCAGAGTAGCGAGCGAGTACGTAGAAGAAGAAGAAAAACTGGGTACATACAACATATAGCACACATGTGTAACCTCTGCCTGCCTCTGTGCTCCTTTATACCATTTACTACCATGCTCCAAAAGCTGGTTTTTGGTGGGCCATCATATCATCATCCTCATCATCATCGTCATCATGATCATTGATGTTTGTTGGAAGGAGAACGGTTAGGATTGGATTGGTTGACGGAATTCTTATTTTATGAAAGAAATGAACATAGCAATTCACGAGTGACGTGTGGAATGCGACTAGTTGATCGTCTCCGATTCAAATAAACCTACGCTTCTGCTCTCTCTCTCTCTCTCTGATGCCATTCTACCAAGAAATTTATTTAAGACAAAATTCTCCTTTTTTTCCTTCTTCTTCTTCTCCTTCTTCTTTTCGCATATTCAGCTCAATTCTCTTCTCATCTCTCTTTTTCTGCTATGTTCACAGCTTATTACAATTCTCATTCCCATTTGGCACGTTTCCGCAACTGATTCAAATATCAAAAAAAAGAAGAAAAAAATAAATCCATGCTGCACTCGCTTCTCGAATCGCATCGGCCATTATTGACGTATTCGATCAACGGCGGCTTATCCTCCTCACTTGGCAGCGGGCTAATGTATGTGAATATTTTCCCCGTAATTTGTATATCTTTTTTCTTGCAGCGAGATTATACCCTCCTGCTCCTCCGTGTGGGGTTTGATTGTCTTATCAAAAAGTTGAGCATTTTTATAGAGGCAATCATTCCACTCTTTTTGATATTGCATGTCAGTCGTCAGTGATGATGGTCTATCCATTTCAGCAGAGCTGAGGCGATGCGCTCTTGTTAGCTGAAACCTCTCATCTTTCTCTCTCTCTCTCCGTCTTTCTCTCTTTTTCTGTGATAATGGAGGAAACTTTGGACTAAAAAGTTGACGAAAAAAAATGTCGAGTCGCTGCTGACATGCGGAGTTCCCTGTGTTGATGTTCCTTCTTTTTTTCTTCTGCGTCTCCGAAATAGATTAAGATTGGCAGAGAGAGATGCTGGAAGAACGTACAGTAGATTTTACGTTGGTTGAGAGAAATGTCAATAAATTGTGCGACTTTGACTTGACTTGAGAGGAGTCCCCATTACTTTTGAATTACTTATTCATCCCGTGTATACAATATTTATTCGCTGGCTTTTTCTGGCTGAGTGGGGAAAAGGCGGAAAGAGGTTTTTGTGGGATTTCTTTTTTATAT
Source organism: Dicranocentrus wangi (assembly GCA_036850665.1). NCBI lineage: Eukaryota > Metazoa > Arthropoda > Collembola > Entomobryomorpha > Entomobryidae > Dicranocentrus > Dicranocentrus wangi. The sequence continues at coordinate 15,619 of JAANSN010003475.1, read as the reverse complement.
TCACTTTATTTGAAAAGAAGAAGAAGAAGAAGAGGATTTGGGGTTGGAAATGATTCTGTGGTTATTTAGGCTCTCTCTCTCTCGTTTCCCTCTATTCCAAAGTTAAACAAATAAGGTTACATTTTTGGTATTGTGTATGTATATAACATTTGATTGAATGGGGTGTCCCCAGGCTTTACGCCTGACCCTAATTGAACTTCACTTGAGAGAGAGAGAGAGAGAAAACAGAAAATTGGGATTTTTCATGCTCCGCTCCGCACATTTTATGCTTTTATATATCCTGACTGAACTGCAAGGCGTGAGACTGGAGTGTTTATTGTACTTGAATTAATCCCTTGATTATCCAAAACTGAAACATTTTCTCCAGCTCACACAGGCACTCACTCACACACTTCAGTCAGTCTCTCAGTCAGACACGCCGACAGGGGTGGAGAATGGACTATATTATTTATGTGTAACTGGATCGTTATGACATGATACGCTATTTAGAGAGGAACATATACCTCATACCTCAGCTCATCTCTCAGCGCGGAAAAGCTTATAATGCTACGAATATTAAATATTAAATTGTGGAAAAAAAAATCATCCTAATCCACACAATTAGGTACAGATATCACGATGATGATAATACGAGAGAGAGATGATCACAGACTTTTTTTTCGAGTTGCTCTTGAAAGCTGTAAACATGAACATTTTATGACATGATACGCTATTTAGAGAGGTACATATATACCTCATACCTCATCTCTCAGCGCGGAAAGAGCTTATGATGAAACGAATATTAAATATTAAATTGTGGAAAAAAATCATCCTAATCCACACAATTAGGTACAGATATCACGATGATGATAATACGAGAGAGAGATGATCACAGACTTTTTTTTCGAGTTGCTCTTGAAAGCTGTAAACATGAACATACATTTTTTCTTTTGGTTATTATGTTATGGTGTTCTTTTTTTCTGGTGTACCCCAACTTTGGTGTTACCAGATGCGTCCAAATGGACTTGAAACACCACCACCACACCACACCACACCATGCCACCACCACCGTGAGTGAGTGAGTGTGTATAAATGTATGAAATATTGATTCGGAGACGTGATGTACAAGATGTTGTCTACATTTCCTCCATTAAAACCAGAATAAACAGCCAAGACCAAGAAGACGGAAAAAAAGGATGTACCTACCTATAGTCAGAGTCGCGAGAAAAAAATACATTTTGTTTTTTTGTCAGACACCTTATGTGATAAAAATGCAACTAAAAAGTCCTTTTTCCTCATTACGCCTTTTTTACACTTGGGTTAGATAGATAGAGCAGACAGCAGACAAAATGTGGTAAAAAAAAGTTTGTGGACTTATCATGTTCATGTCGTTAATGGCTTCATGACCGGTGATTACCGAGACCATCAGACTTGACTCGCGAATATAATCAGACGAGACGCGAAGAAAAAAAAAGAAGGCAAGATGAAAAAAAAAGTTTGGCAAGTCTGGTGGTTTCTCTCTCCTTCTTGTTTCCTCAGAATATACAAAATTTTCATCTCGTTTTTTCTTCCCCTTAAATTACTTCCCATTAAATGGTCAATATAGAGCAAACAGTTGAAGCTTGAGGTGGAGGCTATTATGTTATGTATCTAGTAATTATTGTGATTGCTTATAAAACAGCACGAATTATTGGCTCGTACGTGTCCGTGTGGCGAGAAAGAAAGGTAAAAAGGGAGAAAAACACATCTTGCAAAAAAAAAAAAGAAAAATGCCCATCTCGTTGGCCACCCAATAAATCATGGTGATGGTTTAACCATTTTGCAAGGGAAAAATGGAAAATTGTCTCTAGATACAACAATGTATGCAGGAGTAATGCAAACATGCAAAACGATTTCTAGAAATTAGTTATTACCCACATAAAAAATTATATATCTTTTTACCCAGTGGTCTGGTCTTTATGGTAATATACCCTTTATTTGCGTTTACACACTGCACATTCATCACTATCCAAACAATAGGACGGGACTTGATGTGCCACTCTGATAATTTGTAGGACTTGGAGGCGCCGAGATCATCATTCCATCGCATCGCATCGCATTCACTTCACTTGACTTCTTCCTCCTCTCCTTCCTTCGGTCATTGTAGGAACATGGAGTGCAGGCGAGTAGTAAGCAGCAGCAGCAGCAGCAGCTCTTTTGGTCTTGTTTATCTTTTCGGTAGTCGAAAACCAGTGGAGCGGTGGTCGACAATCCACAAGAGTGAGAGAGAGAGAGGGAGAGAAGTCGAACTTGCATTCCAGCTACTTGTTGTGCTCTCATATACCAGCATTGGCTCCGGGCTACATTGTCACGATTTTCCTCTTCTCCAGAGAGAGAGAGAGAGAGAGAGAGCGGAGCAGGAGTCGAGCCGAGTCGATAATGTATATTAGAGCTTTGTTCCGCTAATACAGGGAGACTAGGCATTAGCTCACCTTGAATCATAATAATCTCTGATTTAATACACTCCACCGTTCCACTATTAGAGGGAGAGGGGGTGAGAGAAAACACGTAAAAAGGGAGAGAATATGGTAGAGAGAGACTCCAAAACCTTAACCACAATGATTCGTCATCATCATCATCATCACCACCATCACTCTCACTTCATGGAAAAAAAATTTTTTTCTCTCTCTCGAGCTGGTCGAGATTCGAGAGAGCTAATAGGTACCCTGGGCTTGCTTAAGAGTTGTTGTTGAGCTGCACTACCTCCAATCATACCAACTAACAAGAATCTCGTCAGCAGGAGGAGAGGTAAAAAGGGCTTATAATAACAGTCCATTGTTAAGGTTTGGTTAGGGTGAGTGATAGGAATAGCAACATGATGGTATATAAAAAAAAGTTGATCTTTGTCTTGTTTGTTACCTCATCGAATACATATAATATATGCTATATACCCATTTACTCGCCTGCTTTTTACCTTTTCTCTCTCTCCTGATGATCAAGGTATTTGATCAAGAGGTGATCATTCAGCAAGTCCCTTTTTTCACCTGCTTCAACCAAAAACCATCACCATCATCATCGTCATTGTGAATATGTGTGTAACCTCGTAATACTTCTTGTTGCAAGTTGCACTTGTTTATACGCTGCATATTATTACTATTACACAACTCTCAACTCAACTTCGTCACGTGTGAAAAAAAACTATCTAAAAAAGCAATCAGGGGTTGACTATATGTACCTAGAGAAACGGAAAATCACGGTATATTCGTATTCATCTCATCCAAGTCTCTTCTTCTTCTTCATCTTCTAAAAGATGAGGATGAGGCAGACTTTGTGTTTGCTTGTTGAATCCAGGGGAAATTCCATTTTTTCTAAACAGTTCTCGCCTTTTCATGTTGTTTTAAGAAAAAACGAACGGACATGGACGGAGGACTGGGGGCACGAAGCGTTTTTAGCTCTCCTCTCAATGATGTGCATTATTTACTCGCCTCAAAAATGGAGAGAATGAATGTTTTAAATCGGAGGGAAAAATATGCCAGGAAGGAGAAGGATATGGAAGGGAAAAAAAGTGGGAGAGGAAGGAAGACGAGGGTACGTGTATATATCGTCGGGGGATTTATTTAGTTAGTAGTTTGAAGTTGAGAGATGTTTTGATGATGGATTGGAAAGCAAGGATGGCTCGTCCGGGTTTCTTCTTGTTTTTTTGCTTGAATATAAGGTGATGCAAGAAGATGCTAATTCTCGTAGGGATGATGATCATGATCATCATCATCATATGATGATCTACTTTATAAAGAGAGAGAGAGAGATGAGCGGTTGCTAGCTCCGTTTATCGTGTATTTTATTTTTTTGAAAAAAAAAGAAGAAGGAGAACTGCCATCCATGCTACTACTTACTGATTATCTCATCAGACGAAGAAGAGCGAGGACAAGACATAATATATATTTTGAGACTGGGATAATATATAAAGTTGGAGGAAGTGGCAAAGTCTTGTTCATCTGTTTTTCTACACAATTTTTACGTCTTGTTTCCTCAAGTGAGTTGGGCTCATTGGGAGAGAAATGCTCCGAGAGAAGTGGAAGTTGATTTTACAAGATGATACCCAGATTGACGCTTTTTTTTCGTGAAAAATTTCTTAAATCTCTTGGTTTCATTGAAGCTTCCACAAAAAATTTGCACAGGGAAAACTAAAAATTTATGAGTAACTCTCTGAGGTTGTGTCATCAACTTAAAGTGTGTGTGACAAACAAAAAAATGTCAAAAAATTAAAAGAGTGGGAGAAGAGTGACACGAGGACACGCATCGTGGTGAATTTGATAATAATAATTGTAATGGCATCCCGTGTTCTGAACGATTAGCATTGACTAACCCGATTTTTTTGATAGTGTCACCCGAAGATTAACCCTTTTTCCCGTTAAATAAACCCATAATGCACAACAAGCACAAGGATTTTGAGTGACAGAAAGAGTTTAGGAAGGTGGAACTTGGCAGTCAATAATAAGATGTCGATCAGGGTGGCCCTCCTAATGTCCTGCAGTCCCTCTCTGTTTATTCACACTACGCAGACTGTTTATGTATGCACTCACAGAGTGATCAGGAGTGTAACTCTTTAGCTCTTTGTGTGAAAGCAAGCGGACACATATCAACTCTTCTTTTGTTGGAAGTTTTGGTTCCAGTGCAGCAGAGAGGTTGGTCTAGTTAACTACTCCTTTTCCTCCCTCTGCCACACACCACCACATGTCTTTTTTGGAATGGTTTAGGTTGCACAGGACTGCACTGCACTGCACCCTACACCCAAGCTAAAATGTCTTGACAGAGGAAAGGAAAGAGCCAAAGGTTTTGATTCCACTGTGAACAACACACACACTCATAATAAAAATAATAGTGATAATACGGTTTTTGGGACTTATTGAGGAACTTACTACCCTTTGTTTTGGTTACAAGCCTTTTTCCTGGTCTGTTTTGGTGGGAGAGAGAGAGAGGGGGGGGGAACTTGTGTGGAGGAGGAGGTAGGAGGAGGTTAGGTTGATACTTGACAGGCCCGTTTCACTACTTTGACAGTATCTCTCTGACTGAACAGCAGCTGAACTGTCAGGAATGGGTTGCCACTGAATAACACACATACACACACCACCGGATTGCGAGGAGAAGCCTTGAAAATTTTCATTAGGGTAATGCAATGCAGAAAATGCACACCACTGCTCTTAATGCTGGTGTTTCATCAAGTTGAATTACAATACTCTAAATCTATCATGTTTCTTTATTAAAAAAGGAATTTGATACAAATTCCATAATCATGAGTAAAGTATTAGTTGCTGATGATAACCAAAGAATTGATTCTTTGTGACCAAGCCCAATGTAGCAACTCGGTTCCATTTGATTATTATTATTCATTTCGTCTAACGTATATTATGTAACAGATGATTCTGTTTGATGTGGAAGTGGAATTGGATGTGAGTTGAAATCAACCGAAATCGCAGAATAGGTTTGTGTGAAAGGTCAATACTTTATGGACTTTTTATCGACCCGAAACTAAAATCATTGATTCGGATTGTTCAGCCCAGAAGAGGGAAAAATGCTGGACATATTATTATTAGTCAAAAAGATAAGTAGATCTCCGAGAGAGTGAGAGGGTCGTCGTCGGCAAGAGGAGGAATGCATGTTAATAGATATTATTCCCTCAATCCTGTAAACCGTCAGCCATTATTCCCTTAATAAATAACAATACACGGCTTGTTTACTAGCTGGTGCTGGTGTTGCTGGTGTGTGTGTAACCTCCTCCACTTAAAAAAGTCTTCAACTTTTTTTTTTCGTGTTGAATATATCACTTTCTTGGGATACAAATACAATCCACTGATTCTGCTCACATCATCCCTCTCTCGTTCGCTTTTCGCTTTATGGGTATACATTACATGACACGGTTTTTTTCTCTCTCTCTCGCTCCTTACACAAATTTCTTCACGAACCTTTCGCTCCGCTCTCCTTCCCCCGTGATATTATTATCGTTATTGCTTTTCCATTTGAAGTTCATAAAGTCCGGCTGGAACGCTATAAGGCTGAAGTCAGAACTCTACACCATCTCGCTGGGGACCAATAGCCACAATTTATTTTATGAGCCTACAAATGTACCATCACATACATTATTATGGTTTAGGGTACACGCATTCAGTTTTTTTCTCTCTCCTTCTCTCTCCTAGTTTTACTACTACGTCTTCCTAAACTGGGGCTCAGCTCGCTCGCATTTGCTCTAAACTAAACTGAGTTAAAGTAGTAAAAAATAAAGGAAATTTAAAAGTCTAAGGAGATGATGGTCGAGTCATGAAAAAACGGTGGTGAGGAACATGAAATGAGCATGCAATGCAACTCTAGAGAAAAATATGTATACTTAATGCAGAGCTCTAACTAGAAAAAAAAGAAGAAGAAAATACCTATAATATATCTGTATTTGAGACAGAGAGAGAATCATCTCAAAACTCATTTCCTTTGGGCTGGTGGTATAGTGAGGAGAACTGATATAGGGGAGCAGTTTTAAGGTATCGCATATCGGTTTTAAACCACTGTGCGCTGATGGCGATGATGATGATGATGATGTTTGTTATATATCCAACTAGAGAGAAAACCATCAACCATCATCCATCGTTTTTACTGAGGGTCCCACTTGTTTTCTGGTTCAACTTTTACACTTGAAATTATCTCGACACGGTTTTGGCACCGGCAACTATTGCCGACTAGGGAATACACTGCAGTTGCACTACCGCGACGAGTATTATTGCCTCGTTCGAAGACGAACCGAGCGAGCTAGAAGAGAAATGAGGAGTTGCTTTACGTTTGTTTTGGCAGCAGGCTAATCGAATGTGGGAAAAAGAATGAAATAAACATGAGGAAAGATAGATTTTTGAGGACGACAAGTAAATAAGATTTGTAATTTTTTTTCTTCTTCTTCTTCTCTCAATCCGAATTACCATTCTGAGAGCAACAGCTCTAGCTCTCAGCTTCAGGGGGGGGGAATAACACGGAGGCGTGAAAGGGTTTTATATATATATATATATAAAAGACTACGACGACGACGGCGACGGCCATGAGGGAAGACAAGAAGAAGAAGAAGAATGAAATCTGGGAAAAATTATTATTGGATTGAGTCAAGTTTTTTTAACGAATAAAAAATCAAATTCAATATAAATTTTATGTATCCCAACATGAAAAAAATGTGTCCTTCCCGACTAACACCGGATTTGATAGAGTGACACGATTGGAGCTTAGTGATATGCTACCACCACCACTACGTGATTAATTGAGAGTGAAGAAGTAGATGAAAATTTTTGATACGTTTTACAAATGATGATGAGTGGTGATGGTGGTGTGGTGGTGGAGGGGATTTTCAGGGTGTAATCCTGATTGGACATGGGCATTATATTATCCCACCGTGACGACGAGGCTAATGAGCAGAGAGTGTGGGATTAGGACAAGGTTAATAATAATTTTTCAACTGTTTTCTGTCGTCTACTACTCCTTCATCATCATCATCACCATCATCACCTTGGCATAGGTCAGGTAAAAAGGTAGGAGGAAATGGAAAGCTCAACAATGGATAATGTGGTGGCGGTGGCGGCGACGGAAGTTCAGAGAATATAATAATAAAAGAGAGAAAAAAAAATTAGGAAAAATCTACAAAGAGGAGTTGCACCAGCCAGAGAAGCGAGAAAAAAATGTGTTTCTTTAGTAAAACTACGTACTTCATTGTTACCTTTTTTGACACAAGAAAAATTATTCAATTTTGGTGATAAAAATAGAGGGGAAGAAGCAAACACATGAGAGTTGGGTAAAACGTAACACACGGACACGGAGAAGAATCCTCTCCACCACCACCACCGCTCAGAACACAATGGTTATACACACCCGTGTAACATGTTTGCAAACTGGAAGGCAACCTTTCTCATTGTTAGTTTAACCTACATCAATATTTGCTCGGATGCTTGTTCATATTAGACAAAATGGTTTACATTGAGCACATAGGTGTATAAAAGCTGTAATATGTAACACATGGGTTGCGTTACAAGAGGAAAGTTGGAATGGGGAAGAGAAGGAGTCAGACTGGTCCTGCTGAACCTCGAGAGCTCCTCGCCAGTTGAGTTGAGAGAGAGAGAGAATACAAAACGACCAGTTTTTTTTTGCCTGTGGTTTGATGGATTACCTTTGGAGAGAACAATGCTTGTAGTCAATCTCCATAAACAGCTTGTTTTAGTTGTTTTTCTCAGGAAATTACATCTTTGGGTTTATTCAGGATTTTTGTGGACAAAAAGGGTCTGAAAGCTTCCCCAAAAAGTATATCTTTTTTCAATGGTATACTATACTACTGGATACATAAACATGTGGCGAGGCGAGAGTTTTGGCCTTATTGTAGGCGAAATATCAAAGATTCCTTTTTTCTTTTTTTTGTACATAATGTCCTCCTGTCGTCATTCCTAGTTAGAGAGAATGCCTCTGTTATATGATCCAAAAGTCGCTCCGACGAACGACGGAAGCGGCCCGCTAAAGATATTTGGGTAGGTGGGTTTCCGAGGTGTGGCCAAAACGGGCTTTTTTTGTATATAATGTCCTCCTGTCGTCATTCCTAGTTAGAAAGAATGCCTCTGTTATATGATCCAAAAGTCGCTCCGACGAACGACGGAAGCGGCCCGCTAAAGATATTTGGGTAGGTGGGTTTCCGAGGTGTGGCCAAAACGGGCTGCAGAATACACAGTGCCAGAGTCATATTGTGTGAAGTGACCCTTGTTGAGTAACTAGACTGGTCGGTCGTGGTCGCTTTACTCCCTCTTGACGGTCAAAAACGACAAGGAGGAAACACAACCTGAAACAGAGCATCAGATAAAAAAAGAGGATATTTTATTTTTTCTGTTGTACGCGCGCAGTAGGTATCTCACAAAACCTTTTTTTCCTCTCTCCGCGAGCGAAGGGACAATCCGGTGGAATGTAAGGGACTTCTCCACTTCTCTCATACATAATGGACCATTTTTCGACTTGGAAATATTTTACGAGCCGAAATCATAAAATAAATATATGATTCAAGAGGAGTCTCCCTTGTTAATTTCAGTTTCTCTCTGTGTGTATTTACTGTTTTGTTCCTCTCTCTGGCATGCATGGAGGGGGTGAGTGGAAAATGTGTACCTTTTTCCTCTCTCTCTCTGTTTCCAATTGAAAAAGCGTAATAGCCTCCTTCAGGCAAATATACTTACAAGTTTGAAGGTGGTTGGTGGTAGTGGTGGTGGTGGACATTAGGTCGACCGTTTTTCCCTTTTGTCCCTCGTGAATAAAAGATGGTATTGTTTTTCCACCAAGAGAATCATTGACAGCAAGAGAAACTAATTCTGATGAAAATGTGTTATTTGTTCGGACAAGACAACCTGTGATGCGTTCCAAGTGTAGAATCATCTCGCTTGAGTGGGGCTCGTAAAAGGGAAAAAAGGGTCTTATTATTTTTAAAATCTCTATATAATATAATGCATTCATACAACAACCTTCATGCATCCTCCGAGAGATTAACGACTTCTTGGTATATTGGTATATGTATCCCTCACTCAAGACTATTTTCTGGTTGACTCTGAGCTAACAAGTGTAAATGTTGAAGGGAAAGGAAGGAATGGTTAGTGGATGATGGAGGCCTGCGTGTGCGTAACAATTCAGTTGAGGGATTACTGATCCGTGTCCAATTTTAATAACCATGCTGAAAACATTAATGTTTTAACAGCGCTCTGGAATGACTTGGAAGGAAATTATTATTTTCAATTTTCTACCTGCTCCCAAAAAACATTGTGAATTGTGGCTAGAGAGCAAAGGAATTTTTGTGGAGTGCCCAGTGCCCACACTGCATATATACAAGTGACACAGATGAGGGCTGGCTTGGCTGCCCTTTTCCCCATTATTTTTAGTGATGTAGAGGGAAAACGAAATCACCACCTGAGCAATTCATTCGTTAGCACCTTCAGTTTTGAAGATGGAATAACAATAAGAGAGCTCTGACTGCACTGCACTGCTTCGGCTATTTCCATTTCCACGGTCAACCCATAAAATATTGTAGTTGTGGGCTGAGTGAGAGCAGGGCATAAACCACTTTTGAAATCGTAAACTTGGCCATGTTTACTAACTGAAAAGGCATACCAAACCAAACCAACCAATATACCAAATACTAAACCAATCCAGCCTGATTCATTTTTCTCTCCTCTCACTCTTTCACGGAGCATATAAGTTGTTGGGCAAATTAGCATTTATGTTCGCTCTCTCTCTCTCTCGTCGAAATATAAACCTTTGGATCGTTAGCGGAACGGAAAAACGTGCGCTCGCTCGTTGTTGATGATGGGAAGGAATTTAAAGCGGATCGGATGGGCACTATATCGATATACAACACTTCGTTCTTGACACAAAATATAGTTATAAAAAGGGTAAACAGTTTTTTCTTCCACATTGCATATTTTGAAGGTGGTGTTGGTGGTGGTGATGAGATGGGATCACATTCACGAGGAAGGAGCAGGTTACGAAGCGGAGCAGAGTATTTTTTCTTCAAAAAAAATAAGAATGGAATGTGAAGTGAAATTACGTACGTGTACTCCATGGTCTGGAAATGCAAATGAGGATAATGAGGTGCAAAAGGCATGCACTCGGATGATCACTCTCGCTTCTCTCCACCTCATCTCTCTCTGCAACACATCTTTTATGTTTCGCTCCGCTTTTTTTTGAGTCATAACAATATATGAACAAGAGCTGGCTGATTATCCCCGACATATTATAGTTGACGCGTTTAAACATAACGTAATGGTAGGTGGAAAAGATAAACTGTGTAAGTCTGAAAGTCTTCTTGTTGCACATCATCTTTAGCATTTTCTTGAGCGACAACAAGTGTAACACACACGTATAAATACTTGGGCTCTATTCCATACTGGCATTAAAGAGCAGGAGCAGCAGGTTTGGATTCATTATGTAAATCCGGCTTAGCGCGGCTCTGCTCCTCCGTTCCACCTGTACTTACAAGAAGACATTCTCCCCTGCCATACAATAGTATACACGCTGGAGTCGAATTTCTCACTTCATTCCCCTGTCAATAATTCATACTCGTCGTGTAGACACAAGTAGGTAAAAAAGGTAGGAAGAGGAGAGCATGATCACATATTGTGTGTGTATAAAATGAACGTCGCTAGAAATATATCTTTGTAGACAACACATGGTTAAGCTAATAGATTCAAAGTAGTGTTAAAGCTTGAGTAGTGCATACGCAGATGGAGGATCCGATTGGTTTTCTGGTAGAATTAAAACTGCATTTTCCAGATTGTGAGCCTTGTTGAGCAAACTCGTCGTACTTGAATATGTATTTGAGGAGATGATCGCGTACACACCTGCACACTCAGCACACGCAATTGTATGTATTTAGAGCGTAGGAAACGTGGACTGGACCATGGGATGGAGGACCAGATCACTACAGGGAAACGAAGGGGACTTGTTCGGCTGCTCATCAAGACAAATCGCTCATGACAGCTGTTGATGAGTCTTGATGTTTGTCTTGAGGCATGCACTATTGCATGCACCACACCATCATCATCATCCAGAGTTTTTCTCCAGAGCTCCATTTTTTCCTTTTTCTCCCTTGTTAGTAGTCCAGTCGAGTGAGGACTCGGCGAGTCCTTGTTAGCAATCACTGGAGAAAATCATCATCATCATCATTCTCCTCTCATCATTTTTATGTAATGCAAGTAATGGAATTGAGCTGAATATGTGTGAAAATGAAGGCTTATGAGAAATATGGCTCTGGCTTTTAATCCCTGATTATATCCCACTTTATATAAGCCCTTGTATTTCATTATGATTACCGTAAAAATACGTTCCGTTGAAGTCGTAGCATTATTACATATTTACCATCTTTAAAGAATACGCAATGAGTTGCTTTAAGTTGGCATCATCCATCCTCCACTTTTTTTCGGCATTTACACACACACACACATCCACTCTCCACTCCACATCCCCCACACATTTTTGTTGGTTACCTGTTCACCGCTCCAGTTCTCCTACTGATTGTTTCGTTCCTCTCTACCATTAGCCACTTGACTGCAATGAAATGAGAGAGTAGTCGGGGAATATATTATATATATTTTTCTTTTTAAGCTTTTACAAATGAGCTCTACTCACCATCTCTCATTTCATCCCGTCTAATTTGCCGCAAAAATTGGTGTAGCTTGTTTATAACAAGCCAATTAGCTCGTACATCTGGTTGCGTGTAGCAAGTAGGTACGAAAAAACATGAAATGAAAGCTTCTCAGCCAAAAAAAAACTTTTTATTTTTTATTTTTTTTATACTTTTTTCTTCTGTTTTCATTAAAACACAATACGCTGCTCAACAAAGTTAATTTTTTTTTTTGCGGAAATTTGATAATCACGTGGATTGTGGATTATTATTATTCCACAAGGAATCACAACTTTTTACCCATTTCCTTACTTCTCGCGTATCCTACGCCGGTTTTTTTTACGTTTGATTTATAAAAAGAGTTTTAACCCACTGAGGAGGACCCGGTCTAAATGGGAAAAAGAGCATAATGTGGAAATTTAGATTGACGTAAATGAGCTCGTAGAATGGATGGATGAGGCTAAAGAAAGTTTTAGAGGGAGGATGGCACTCTCAAATAAAAACTAACTTTCTTAAAAACTTGTGTAGGCAAACCCTGACACCCTGAGTGAGTTGGAGTCGGAAGAAAAAGTTTTGCTTTTTTTTGTTTTCTTCATCTATTCTTCTTCCCCAGAAACAAGAAAAAAAAACGTCTAAAAGATGTGTCACGAGTCTTTGGGTCTCTGGAAGTACGAAAAACTGATTGTAGAGATGAAATCGGCATGCAGAAGTAAAAAAAAAACTCCGTCTTGATAGTTTATGCTCTTGTTGGGAGAGTTGGTTTTGTTTTGTTGGTAGTGCATCTATAAAAATTTCCTACTTTTTTCACACATCCTTCTCCTTCTCTTCCTCCTCTTCATATATGTTATGGGGAAGAAAGTATATATTCTCTCTCTCGAGGAGCAATTCACATGGTGAATTAAGCAAGTTAAATGACTGTAGTGTCCTCGTAAATTGAGAGAGAGAGAGAGAGAGAGAACCATGTGGACTGCATTATCCTTTTGGACTGTTTCATCACAAAATTAAGAAAGTTTCTCCCAACATGACTTTACTCCTCCACGAGAGAGACGAGAGAATAGGAGAAAAAAAGAAGAAGAAGAAGAAGCAAAACCCACATGAGCAAACTCTTAAACTCGATCTTTCTGTTCGTTCTTCGTTCGTTCGTTGTGTAGGGCCTTGTTTTTTATCTCTAATTTACGATTACGACTTTAACTATGTCGTTTTGTGTCTTTATAAAAGAATATCTTTTTTTGTCGACTTGAAGTGTAAGTGCGTGTTATTGTTGTGAAGAAGATGCTTTTTATTGTTAAAAAACTATCTACTCTACTCTACTCTACTCACAGCGTTGAAACTGAAATGGAGGGAAAAAAGAAGGAGGAAGTCTGGGAAGGAGGAATGGATCATGATGTTGTTGATGATGATGATGATGATGCTTTAAGAGAAAAAAATATATATAAAGTCTCAGACTTGTTAGCATTATTCCCAAGTTTGAAGAAAAAAAATGGGAAAATTTTTCTCGTCACAAGATTTAAAGGCACAACTGCCTTGACTCCTTCTAGTCCACCGAGAGTTTTTTAAGAAACCAGTGGCGAATCACACAAAGTGATTACATTATTATTACACAGAGGGGCAGATGAGAGACTTCTCAAGAAGAAGCGTTAGTTTTTTTTGTAGAAATTGCAGCCAGAATGTAGACTAGTTGTGACGACTCCGAGTTGCGTGGTGGTAAATTGGGTGGTTTATTTTTATTTTATTTTCTGTTTATTATTAGTAATAACATTGGTAGGGAAAATATGTGAAATTGCTGGCGTCATTTAAATAAACTTGAATGATTATGGCTTTGTTGGGAGCTGTTTTGCTCTGTACACTTTTGAATGGAGCTAGGGAAAAGGGTAGCTAGCTCATGGCTTTTACGAGGATTTTTTTTGGAGCAGAAAGGAAGAAGGAAAAAGGATTGAGCATAAGTACACTAGTTTCGTTCCTTTATCTTATTTGTTGCACATTTTTTTACAGAAAAGGGTTTAATTTGGATTTGATTTGTTGGGCCGTGGCATCGCTCACGAAATTTATTTTCGGACCGGGCTCTCTTTTTGGGTAGGTGCATGGTGGGAATAGTCAATAGATGAAAATTGTGTAATGCGATAATGTATTTAAAAGTTCAGGCTTTGTGTAGTATGATTACTTTGCAGGTATTTACACAAAAGAACACGAATAGGATACAGAAGATCTTTAACCTCATAATACATATCCGAATTGAATTGAAACGTATAGACGGCTAATGGGTCTGACAAATGCAACGATAATAATAATTACCGTCATCATATCAATGTCGTATATATTGCTCGTCTGGGTGACACCTCCGATTACATTACACATTCCATTATGTTCGGCTCGTGATCCATGAGGCTGAGCAAGAGCGACGGATATATTACGTTTCCTCCTCTCATTTTTTACGCTCGCTGAACTAATTACTCGCAATTCGCAAACTTTGCCAACAACTCGAAACCATTTGAACTTGTAGTAGTCAAAAAATAAAAAAAGGAATTTTCCTTAAAATTGCAAACATTTTTTTTCTCTCCCTTCTTCTCTTTTGAGCTCTGACTATAGCTGAGAGAGTAAGATGAAAGCTAATATATTTCGTTTCCCTTCCTTTTCTTTTTAAATCCTATTGATACTGCCCCACTCCATCTTCCCACTTGTCACACAGCGCTCGTAATGTACACCAGAAAGAGGATGCGAGAGAGAGAGAGCGGGGCATGATTTACATTTCAGTTTTCGGTTACACTCACTCTAGCACTAATACTTTTCCGTCTCCGTCTGCTCATCACCCAAGTTCAACCCGCTTAAAGCTTTCAAGTTCCTTACGGCTTCTTTTTTCTCTCTATTCTAAATGAGCAATCGGGACTTTTTTCACAACAGATAGTAGTAGTTTCCGCAGAAAAAGAGAGGAGGAGGAGAAGGAGAAGGGGAGAGCTGGCTGGTTGTATACACAAAGAAAGTTTATTATCAAGCAAAGCCGATTTTTATTTCCGGTCGCTACTCACTTTCTGTCTCGTGTGTAAGCTACTCGAAACGGGGTAAAAATAGATCTGGAATGGATGAATTGCAGCAGCAACAAGAAGGAGAAGAAGAAGTAGGAGAAACATACAACATTTTTTGTCTACGGACTTTTGAGCAGGCGAAATGCACCTATGCCCACCACAACTCATTCAGTAAACGCATCGTGGTACTCGCACTCGCTGCATTTTTATCCAGAAAAATTTGCATGAACGGTTCAACTGCGAAAGCGTTTTTGGAGCCCTCATATTTTTTCCCCGCATAATTTAATTAGCAATTTGTCCATCTGACGGGGGCACCGAAATGAAATAGTTCTCTCACGACTTGTCTGTTCTAATTATAAAAAAGGCAAAAAAGCTGCAATTACTCCAAAAACGCTCAAAATATTTTTCATGTAATTTCCGGAGCAAAACAACAAAACTTTTCTGTTTCTCATTTTAAAATATTATCGCGTTCCTCCTG
>JAANSN010003474.1:0-18447 GCA_036850665.1 Dicranocentrus wangi | reverse complement strand
GGAATAGCTTTTACAAACCATGGAATTCTTTGATTTCTCTCATAAAATTTCCTGTCAATTTTGATTAATGCTAGTTGAATTTTAGGTGGATTCCGAAATCGTAAAAATGTGCGGAGGGACAAGGACGAGGTGGGTTTCGTATTTCATGAAATTCCACGGGACCGTGGTTCAGCTAAATTTATAATGAAAGGAGAAAGCCAGCCTGACTGATGGTGTGTTTCTCCTCTCCGCTTCCATCGGTTGGAAGCAAACGGCCACATTTTGTATTTGTCCTAGTAATTGATTATTTATTTAATATTTTGTAGTCGAGGGTCGTTGTATTAGCGGGTCAGAATAGAAAAACACGCATTTAAACTGTAGGCATATCTGGCGTACGCGGCTTGTATGTCTGTGAAACCCAATAAATCATGCAAGATCCAGTGTAGTTGGCCATGTACATCCTATCGTAACGGTTAGTCCAAAAACGCCAGCGAATACATTTTGGGCTAATGCCAAATCCCCTAATTAAATTTATATTGGTGAGAAAGTGCTGCTGGTTTTTATTTCACAGTTCTACTTCCATCTCCAAGAGCAATAACAAATTCCTCGTTCCTGAGAGTTGCCATAACATAATTGATAATTTAATAATGTTACGCGACAATCATATTTCCCAAACGTGACATTTTGCCATGTAAGCTAAAAAATTATTATTTTCCTTTACATATACAAACAGAGTACATGTCCATGATTTTGAGAGGGCGCATTAATTATTTTCTATTGCCATGTAACTCTGACGAAATGGAGGTTAGATACAGACACCACTTCAGAACAAGTTTGCTTGCTGGCAAGAACTGTGCCGTGGACGCTCAGGCTTCTTTTTTGCTAGAAATGTTGATTGCGTCCGGGCTCCTTCCAAAGTTGGTAAAACTCTTGAAGATAGTAGACTTTGCTGGTGGAGTGGCCTTCCAATGGAACCAAGCAGAGGGGAAACTGAAACCCAAATCACGGAGAGGTCTGAGATCCTTCCACTTTCGCATTTGGCTCGGTTGGCTCTACATAACCCTCGCGATCCCCCAAATACTCCACTTTTGCCAGGGCGCCGAGCTCTTTGTCGTAACCCACAGTGTGGCCTACTTGTGCGTGTATTTCATCTGCATGGCTGCCTGCTACGTGCCCGCACTCGAACCGCATCTCGTCGCCGATGTTTTCAATAACATGCTCAGTTTTGAGCGACGTCATCTTCTGGGCTCCTCCGCTTGGAGACAAGTTGTGAGCAAGTCAGAGCTAAGGTTGGCTCGCGCTGTGATTGCCCTCATGAGCGCAAACGGGATAATTGGGCCGGGGATATACCATCTGGATATTCTGCGAAATCCCTGTATGCCGATTTACGTCGGATTCTGGATGGCGGAACAGTGCAATGCGTCAAATCCTGGAACGGCATCAGCTCCCAACTGGAGCGCCACGGAAGTATTTTCCAAGCTCGGAATTGCCTTGTACTCTTATATCAGCAGTGTTCCTGTGCTCTCCGGATTTAGCTTCATTTGTGTCGCCGAAGTATTCATTCAAGGAAGCTGTTTGTCGGCATTTGTGACTATTCAAAATCGGTACTAAAATCGGATTTACTAAATTAATATTTTATAATATGAAAATCATTTTTGTATCAACATTTTTACTTATTTCTCAGGTCATTGTCAAATTGGTCAGGGGAAGGAAAAAGCAAAATTGAGAAACCCTGCCGAGCACTTCGGGAACTCCAGATCCTGTCCACCCTCTACAGATCCTTGTTTGCCAACATGATATCCCTCCTGATGGTTGCTGCCATCATAATCGAAACAAGTTGCTACTTCAACACAGTCAAATTTCTGAGTCGGCGAGAATTCGATGGAGATAATATTCAGATTGGCTTAAACTTCATGTTCTTCTGGATCGGGAGTCTGGCAGCGATAGTCATTGTAGTTGTGTTTGGGCGTCTTGGGGATGTATACAGCAAGGCGGAGGAAGGTCGGAAAATGGTGAAAGGAAATCATAGGCTGTTAAAGGACAAGTGGTTCTCTCGGTTTAATCGATCCCTGCCTCTGTTTCGGATATACTTTGGAAGTAACAATTTTCTCGAGAAAATCACGGCACTGAACATGCAGGAGTTTGTGGTTGACCAAATTGTAAGTTTGCTACTATTGGGCTAAGAAAGTAAAGGGGCAGACTTACATGTGCTTTGAAATATTATGTTTTTCCTTAGTCGAGTTTTGATGAAACCATAAAACAAATTCCGATGGTTTACCCATGTTACTTCTCATATTTTTCATGGCTTCAATTTTGGCATCAGTAAAAGTGTGGCATTCATTGGGCCATGAGCAAATGATCAAGTGCTAAAATTAAAATCTTGTCGTGGCTCCTGGTAAAATTGCATTCATATGTATTCACTGAATGCCGCCAAGGGAGACTGCACAAACTGAATCATGTACCTAGTTTAGTCTGGAAAACAAATTGGGACACGCGGCTTACGCGCTAAACTGTTTGCAGCAACGATGAGTACTAATTTCCAAGTAAATGAAACTTTATCTATTTTCACACATGTTTTTCGTAGTCTTGCATTGCATGAAGCATAATATTTCCAATGACTCATGCACGTATAGAACATCATGGGATTACAACTTAATATATGATAACCTCAGTTACATCAATGAGGAGAGTAAGTTACTCAATTGCAAATGCACGCATGCGTGCAAATAAGCAAGTAAAGTTGGATATGCGCAACTCGCAACTGTCAATTTTGCCAGCAGAGATATGACTGATGCCAGATACAGCTGTGAATTGTGTACGATTTAGTTATCGCAGAGGTTATTCAAGGACGGGCACAAAGCGAATCTTGTTTTGCATTACAATAAATCTTTTCCAGCTTAAAGCGAATCTTGTTTTGCATTACAATAAATCTTTTCCAGCTTATCATTTGGATAATGAAAATGAAGGGATTACGTAGTAATAGGTAGCCGTCAAAATCCCTTTATACAGTGTGTGGAATGCGACAGCACTGACTGACTGACAAATGACTATTCAAAGCTATTCAGCCCAAAGTTATTCAGAATATTGGACATGCATTACGCAAAGAAAGTGTGAAGGCGCAGGTGAGTTTGTTGTTATGAGTGTTCGACTGAGTTGTTTGGGCAGCGAGCTGCGTTATTTTACTTACGATTAGTAGTACACTTGTTATCCTCATTTCCCTTCATAACTAAATTTATAATAACATTGCAATTCTATCTTAACCGGGTTAGTCGTGCAAATTTGTAATTTACAACTGCTTCAGTTTCGGGAAATCCCGTAATCCACTCAATACCCCTAATACCTTTGTTATCACTCCGAACCTTTTCAGATGGATTAGTTTTGCAAAAGCTGATAACCTCATTCATTTTCCACAAAGGTTTAGTTTTATAACTGTTGTGTGTAAGCCATATATAATTGAAACTTGACATCTAGGTGGGTTTGATTTTAAGTCGCCGTTGTTGTAGGGAACAACCTCACAACTCGATTTTTTGTGTACAAGTTTTCCAGCTACTTAAGGGAACAAGGCGGGGCCGAATTGCTGGGACAAACCACTGGCAGCATATTATTCCATGTGTGCTCTTACATAATATTGCATTTCATTGCATGATTTAATTTCTCTATTATTTATTTCATGTATCTCTTTAAATTAAATTAAATCATTTAAATTTTCATGGAAGAAAATCCAGATATCCAAACAATTTAAAAAACATGGAAATGTCGGGAGGAAACGTCACGGTTTGGACGACCGTCCCTCCTCCGGTGCGAGTGGAATTCACGTTGGCCGAGTTGATTTCTGTTCGCGTTACGCACGTCATCATTGTGTCCCTTGTCTTCCTGTCCGCCATAGCAAATGCTCTAGTTCTCCGAGTATTCCTGAGCAGGTCCTTTGGCAAGCTCACCAACGTGAAGCTGCTCTACGCCAACATCTCCCTGAGTGACGAGCTATTTATATTCACCGCCATCGGACAGT
Organism: Dicranocentrus wangi; assembly: GCA_036850665.1. Lineage (NCBI taxonomy): Eukaryota > Metazoa > Arthropoda > Collembola > Entomobryomorpha > Entomobryidae > Dicranocentrus > Dicranocentrus wangi. The sequence goes on along the minus strand of JAANSN010003474.1, from coordinate 14,459 downwards.
CCACCTTTTACGGAGCTCAGTGCAAGGGGCTCTGCCTCTCAGTCATGTCCTACGCGACTCACATTTCCGGCTACGTGTCCACGTACACCATGGCCCTCATTGCGATAAATCGCTATCAAGCAGTCGCCTGGCCAATCAAGCATCGCACCAGCAAATCCGTCACTTGGCCTGTTCTCCTGTCAGTCGCGGGAGTTTGGGGATTCGCGATCGGAATGTCACTCGCCTTTGTCAAGTATCCGGATGATGTGAGACAACGGAAGTATGCTGAGTCGTCGTCACATTTTGCAAGAGTTTCCACACTGATTCATGCTCCCATCAAGGCCTTCCACGACAAGCCATTTTTCACATTGACTTCCCTGGTTCTGGTTCCGCTACATGTGGGGCTAGTCTTCTCGCTGAAGACATTGCAGTTAATTTTGAGGAGGAAGGCGATTGGCGAGTCAACCGAGGAGAGCAGAGCTCTGCTGCAGAAACAAAGGCTAAGGTCGATTTTGAACATTTTGGTGATTATGGTGGCTTTTTGTGTGTGCTGGCTGCCCATCACGTTGTTTCAGACCTATGAGAGGATTTATTTTTCAGTTAGGAAGGAATGCGATTATAATTATATCATGTACTCGTGGTTTGGCGTTTTGCTAATGATAGAGTTTGTGATAAACCCTGTAATTCATTTCTACATGAATCAAGACTTCCAGAAAGCAGTTGGTCTATTTTGGAAGAATATCCTATCGTTTTTTTAAGATTTTGTAAATTATTATTACTTTTAGTTAACAAAAACTTGTACAGTGTTAACAAAAACAGTGTAAAGCATACATTAGTGTATAAATTTTTGTGAAACGGATCGGCAATTCGAGATTATATTACGTATAGGAGTAGGTCCACACTTGACATCAAACCAAGTGTTGTATAGTCAACTTAAATTAAGTTAAATCTCCTTTCTGCCATTAATAAACGGTCAAAAAGGTTATATAATTAGTCATTTTATTGACCATGTAAGTATGTTGCTTACATAAAGTGCATATATATATGGAATATATGGATTTGATGTGGCTTGGATGTCTTCTCAACACTACCAAAATATAAACCCTCCTCACTGTTTCCTACTGCGTGGTTAAACAATATCCTCCTTGTACATACTTGTATTGTTGTATTTTCATTACATTTTCCATCATGTTAATGCAGATTTTATTATTGTACTCAAATTGAGGCAAGCTTCCTTTCAGGGAATTCTAATCAAGAACTACATTCATCTTTAAGAATAGCAACCACATAGCTTCGCAACCGCATAGGTAGCTACTGTGCATAGAATTTGAAGTTCAGATTCTATCTATCTCTCTGAATATTGAGTATTGAGTTTATTTTACGTGTACTATAATACAACCAAACATTAGACTGAATTCAAATTAATAACACGACAACCTCGAATCAAGGCGGCACTAGATGATCGGGCCTTACAAAATCAGTTCCAATATTACAATCCTTCATAATAGACCACATTGTCGCAACCAATATTTAAGCAAGCATAACATTATATAAACATTTTGTTTCTGAACTTAATCAGGTAGTTTTTAAATTTATCGTAGAGTGTATCTCTACTTAAGTCATCAGATATAGTAATAGATCTGTCATTGAGGAATAAGTTCCAAATATTAACTGCTCTCCACGATACTGATTTCTGAAATAATTGTGTTTTGTGAACTGGCACATTCAATCTTGGTCTAGTTTCAGTAGCGGTGCTAGTTAAACTAAACCAATTTTTAAATAATGTAGAGCATCTAAATCTATATATAAATTTTAGCAGTAAATATTTTCGTCTTTCTGATAAGGTTAGTATGTCCGTTCTCACAAGAAGTTCAGACACATCGACCATTTTAATACGTTTTTTTGTCTTTGTTTTTGCTCATACGAGGGTAATAGTAAGCTAATAAAAATCTGTTTATTTTGTTCTGAATTCTATCTAAATCTAATTCAGTTTGCGTACACCATACTATGCAGGAGTAGTCAAATACTGATGTAACAAAACATGACATAAATATTTTGAGTGTGTTTTGGGTCATAAACCTCTTTAACCTATGCATTCTACTGAGAGCACAATTTGTCTTATTTTCCACGTGGTTCATATGTGACTTGAACTGCATGTTGCTGTCCATAACCGTACCCAGGTACTTAAAAGTTTCAACTAATTCTATTTCTAAGTCATACACTTTTAATCGCTTTGCAAGTGTTTTGCAGGCTAATTTTGAGTTCATATCATGTGATTTATAAAAGTACATCATTTTTGTTTTTGAGACATTGATTTTTAGGTCATTTTTCATGCACCACAATTCTAGATTATTTAGGCACTCCTGGAGTTGTTGAAACCCTGTTTCTATCTCAGGTTTCTATCTATCTATTGATGAGTAGGGTATTCTATTTCTTGGGATATACATTTTTAATATCATCATTCTTCCTTCAATATCAAATGCGTAAACTAGCAAAAACAAATGTGCCCATTTCTCCAATGTGACAATGTAATATAATGTGAATGCAATCACATGGTGGAAGGGGGTGATTATGAAAAAGGCCAAATGCAATCAGATTTCCAACTGTCCGAGAGAAATTAATATTTAAATTTTGATGAGACCCTTGTACAAGCCTTGCACATGTTTCACTGGCAGACATGCAAAATAATCGAGACTGGTTGAAAATAAAAATATATATACATCAATTGTCGAGAGGAATAAACTGCCAGGGTTATTTTCAGAGATGGCAAGTGGGTTTAGACCACTGGGTACTGGGTGGGTATATACCCACCCACCCCACTCAAACCCGGCCTTTTACAATGTTGATGCCCATAAGTACCCATAACCTGCCCACACTCAAACCCACTGGGTATATGGGATTTTATGTACAAACCCTGGGTGTTGACCATCTCTGGCTATTTTAATTATGTAGTGGCACATGTCCATTTTTTTAAAGGAATTACTAAAATGTACAGAAAAACCTATGATAATATTTCACTCGGATTTCCCGTATCGTATGAAATGAAATGTGTCAAATGGCAGAGCCGAATTAAGCACGTTGTTGACATGTTTCATGTCAAAATGAAAAAAAATTATGTCTATTTATTTTTGCATTTTTTCTCTTCGCCGCCGCGTTTTGGAAAATCCGCAACATTTAACTATTCTCATAATGAATTAAGCTGGCCCTTTGCCAACTCCGATTGTCTCCTGAGGATGTGACAAACATTCCCCAAGTTGAAATAAAATATCCCAGAAATAAAATCGATTGCTGAGCTGTCATTCCAAATTGTTTTACACGTTGTAAGGGTGGCAAAAGTGCCAATCGTTTGAAATCCCTATTCTTTCTCGCAGTCCAAACTTTTTTTTAAATGCTTGTAAGCGTTTTGATCTCCAAAAATGTTAATCGCAACCGGGCTCTTGCATGACATTCTGAAACTGTGGGAAGTGCTTGACTACGTCGGCGGAATACCATTTCAGTGGAATAAGGAGGAATCGAAACAAGAGCCGAAGTCAGAGGGAATCCTCAAGAGATACAATTTAAGGCTTAACTTCGCCTGTCTTTATCTTCTAATCGTCATCGCTCAAGTATTTCACTTCTGCCAAGGCAACACTAACAACACGCCACTTTTTGTGATCACACCTAGCTTGGCCTTCCTGTCCGACTATTTTGTTTGCATTATTCCGTGTCATGTAGCCGCAAGGAGTGCACCCGCCATGGCTGGGCTATTTAACAACATGCTGAAATTCGAACGTCGACATTTATTGTACGGATCCGATTGGAGAAGCCTGGTGAACAAGTCGGAGGTGGTCGTGGGAAAAGTTGTGATTGCTCTTATAATGGTGACTGGGGTGTTTCAACCGATCATTTATCATCTGGACATACTCCGAAATCCGTGTCTCCCCATTTACGTCGGATTTTGGAAGATGGAGCAATGCAACGCCGATAACCTTGGAACACCTTTGCCATCAAGATGGACTGCATCGGAAATACTGTCGAAAATTGGGCTCTCACTCCTGCCATATGTCAACTGGGTTCTCATCATCACCGGCTTTGCCTTCATTATGTTGACCGGGATATTTTTCCAAAGGGCCTGCTTGTCAACATTTGTATCTCTCCAAAGCCGTGTGTCACCAAGGTCCACGAGTCATCCCGCTTCGAGCCGCAACTGGTCCTTGGCATTCCGACAGCTCCAACTATTGTCTAATCACTACATAGCCTTGTTATCCACCATGACGGGTTGCGAGATGGTGTTTGCGCTCTTGACGCAAATAACTTGTTTGTGCAACACCTTTCAGTTTTTCCGGAGATGGGAGTTGGACGGGGACGTGCAGGTGGGGATAAACATGCTGTTCATTTGGATCGGAACTGTTGCCATGGTTTCAATTTTGGTTGTGGTTGAGAGGCTGCGTGACGTGCACAAGAGGTCACAGAGCGGCGTCCAAATGATTCGCAGCAGCAACTCGCAGGTATAAGGGATAAATGGTTTGTGAAGTTTAATCGCTCAGTTCCCATAATTAGGGTGTACTTTGGATTGGAACAAGTAATTTCTTTGAGAAGACGACAGTCCTCAACCTGCAGGATTTTGCGTGTCCTCAAATTGTAAATTTGCTTCTGTTGAGTTAGATTTATTTGAAAATGGTTGCTTTACATACAACATAATTTACATCACATTCATAATTTATATTAATTAGTTGCTTAATTATAATGGTCAACATGGGCTTTTATATAGATAATATAGGTTTATGCAGTGCGTCAATGTATAATAAAGTTGTAATTATGAATTATGCCAAGGTGACGTTTTAGGTTTAAGTATTCCTACTCCATGTAGTATTCTAGTGCAGCTCTGCCTTAGGTATCCAACAAAGTTGGACTCCAAGTGGAAACTAGCAAGTGCCANCAACAAAGTTGGACTCCAAGTGGAAACTAGCAAGTGCCAGCAGGAGTCCACACCCTAAAACACAAAATATTACCAAGATATTCCCATTCATGGTTGCCTTGTGAACCCCTGAATTCACTTCTGCGTTATCCACCGGAGCTCCCATTGTGCCCAACCCGGCAAGCAGACTTTCCCACCGGCCCCAAATCCCTCCGCTGATAATTCCACCAAAACTCTTTAAAACGTACTTGGGCATCATGTCCTCAATCATAATTGTGTATCCAGTCTCACCAATGGTTTCTTTGCCAACTGAGGCTCCGACAATGCTCTGTCTCTTTAAGTGTTGCACAAACTTTTTAGACGTCGGCAGGGGAAGGATGACACTGGATTTACTACAATTTGTCAGCTCCTGCAGTAGCATTTCCGTTTGTCGTCTCTGAAAGATTTTTGTGTCATTTGACCAATCATAGTGGCAGTTCATGCAGGCTCATAGCAACGGAACTAGACCTTTGTGGAGCTTCCCAGCCTTCATGGCAGCTGCCAAGGTACTATTTCTAAAAATCTGAAACTCCAGTGGATCATTTGATAACTCTTGTTTCCGCTCCTCCGCGAGAAACTTGATTTCCGAGAAAGCATCCCAAGAATGACGACCTGTTTCGCGACGGCCTTTTTTATTCGTTAATTTCTGGGTGTATTTCACCGAATGCGACCCAATCATTTCCACATTTTCTTGACGAATAACGTAGATATCCATCCAATCCTTCCCGTTTTGAACCAAGTTTTGTAGGCGCGTGTAAATCTTGTATCCATTGGGAACTAGCTGATCAAACCACTCAATCGGAATGGCCCTCCTCGGAACCACCATGTTGTAGACGTTGTCATTCCGGTAGGCATTGCTGAGCACCGTGGCCCCCAGCCAGAATGTGCCAACCATGAGCTTAAGGGCTGGCAGCTTGCCCTGCGAAGTGGTCAGAGGATCCCCCTTTTCCACCAGAACTATAACGGGTTCGAGAAAGGAGCGCCAGGAAAACTGAGCTTTTTTTCAGTCTGGTCTCACCTGTGTGCTGAGTCGGTCAACGACAAAGGAGGTTAGCGGATAGGCAATCAGCAGGAATAGTATGGTCGCCAGCCAAATGTCCAAATCAAACACGTTGATGAGCTCTTTGAAGGCTAGTCCTTCCAGAGAGGGACTTCCACAGCTTGCAAATCCCAGCGAGCCCAGCGGGTCGAGGAGGCGGGATGGAAACTGAAACCACCGTCTATTGTCTTTTAGTGGACTAATGTTTATTTCCAAGGTGAACGTTGGGGGCTCCTCATTATTTCCAGCTAGTATTATCATCCCGTTTTGACATCTTGGCGTTTTTTCAAGCCCTCCACCGAATACCATAGAGTAGTTTTGAAGCGCAGATGCCATCACTGAAAAATACAAGGAAAGGAGCAGCTCCTTACTTCCATCATCATCATCACTGTGATATTTCCCGAGGTGAGATGCTTTTGGAACGTTGCAATAGAGCTCCGGCTCAAATTTAAAGTTTACCCTGTCTCCATGATGATTTATATTCACCGTCATCATCTCAGACAGTGGCTCAAAAACGTCCCATATTATTTTCTCGCCACTCCCGCTCATTAGCTCTCTCCATGACAATGCGGAGCTACGGAAAAGACTGTCGCTCTGAAAGGTACAAATTATGCAAAGGGTTTTGCTTTTTGCGATAACCACCTCGGCGGCTGCTTCGTCTTTCTGAAATCCGGCCTTTATGACGCCTATGGTCCTTGTTTCTAGTTGGAGAAATCCGTGGCGAAGTTCACGAAGACCCTCAACAAAGTTGTAATAAAAATAGAGTTCTACGCTTGAAATGCTGGGCTCGTGGACCACGACCACCTTCAAGGGCGAAATCTGCTGAGATGGCGCTACCCACCAATCTTTCAAAGGGGACGGCTGCCGGAGAGTAAAAACTTTTTTATCAGTATACGGAACCAACTTGCGTCCCTTTGAGTCCACTTGCGGGGATATTTCAACCTGGAGAAAGCAATTCCACGGCCTCGAGCGGCTCACAAAGGGTTCATAATTTAGCAGAGAACAGGCTGCAAAGGTGCCAACGAACGGCAGAAACAAGCTGGACATTAAAGGGGAGTGGAGGCAGTAGTGGGACATGCGATGATTGAAATTGGGAACTTTCATGTTGCTTTTTACAGCTGCAGAGCTCAGGACAAGGTTTTCGGCGTTTCCACCAAACATGCCCCGTTGAACTAGCAAGGCTGGCACTAGTTTTCGAAGAATTATGGGAACGGTTTGGAACTGGAAGTTGACCCCCTCATTGTTGCTAACGTGGTTGAGGCAGTGGGGGAAGGGAAGAAGGAAATCCTCCAAATTGGTTATGTCCGAGGGTGGAGGTGGCCTTTTGCTAAACAAGCGAAGTTGGGTTGACACCTGGCTCGTTGACGCGATTTTCTTGAGATGCTTCAGAGAGCCGGTTTTAATTTCAACACTAGCGCAGCAATGGGGTAACCACAGCACGAAAATAAAAAACCTGAATGCTATTTTTGGAGAATAACGTGGGGTTCGAAAGAATGCTGCTAATCTTGCGGCCATGTTTATTTGCTGAGGGGTAAGCCTAAGCAAGTTTGGAGCAAAATCTTAATTTCTAACCAAAGAATTCTATGAAACTTTGGAGTTAAAAATAATTTCAGGCTTATTATATTACTTCAAAAAATGGAGAAAGTGAGAGTTTTTGCAAAAATTGTAGACACGACTCTCTGCTCTGTCCCTACGACCAAAAATAAGTTATGCTGTTATCGAACCTAAGCCGTCTCTAGCCTGTCTAAATCAATAATTTTAATTTCAAAGGCGAAAATTGGCCCAGCTTGTGTTTACGTATACTAATGAGTATTTTTTAATTATCCATCTAATTGCTGTTACCGGCCATTGGCTTATTCATTTAACCTATCATTTCCATTCCACCTTATTCTGGCATTTTTACAATTAGTTTTTTCACGCTAAGGCCTCGTAATTGAACTTTTAAGGTTGAGTTCTTATTAAATTGTTTTTCTGGGCTGGGTATTAATTGGGGTTTTCACACTGTATATATTTATGAGTATTTGTAATTGCCCAAGCCCAAGTAAATAATTGCTTTTCGAGACAACTGATTTTAGGATATGATCTGATTATATATTAATTACTTAGTTCAACAACCAGCTTTGTCTTCATTACGGTGAATTGCATAAGACTAGGGACGGAAAAATCTATTCAACAATACCATGCCTCTAAATTCCAATTTAGGCTACTAATACGATTACAGCAAAGCAAATGGATGAAACACACCACAGCTCATAGTTTCAAAAATATATTATTACCCATATATATTTTTCCTGTTTGATATTTTTTTCCTTTTACCACGTGTGGAAAGTTTAGGAATAGTGCCATGTCGTGTGTAACGCGAGTGGTTTTGCAATGTAATGAAAACATTCAGTTGCTGTCGAACTCACGAAGTGAACAGCAAGAAATAAAAGCTGTGAAAAACGTACCGTAGTCATTCGTACTATTACTAAGGCGTACAAATTGTAATTTTTATTCTAAAGTGTAAAATCGCATTAGTGTTATCATTTGTTGATTAGTAGTTGGCTGGTCTTGAATAGAAAACTCCAGAAATAGGTAGCGAGTTGTAAACGTGTTTGGACGTTTAGTTTAGTAGCTCTAATTGAGAAAAACGCAATTAACTAATTCTAAAATCAGTTGTATGAAGGCTGTTGTATAATAGAACCCAGCAAATGTATTGTATGTACATTAAAAGGTAGGCTGCACATATATAAACATATGTGAAATGAGGTTGGATCGGATCGTGGATCGCCTTTGGATCGGATCGACCTGCCTCGTGGCTCGGATCGCGTCGAATCGAGGGAGCGATCCAAAATCAGCTGGATCGGCTCGGATCGAATCGACCAAAAAATAAATGATACTTGGATCGGATCGACCTGAAAACTTTTTTTCATTGGATCGAATCGGATCGGATCGACTTAATTTGAGCTGTCTAGTGGATCGGATCGAATCGCGATACCCAAATTTACAAGAGTGGTTATTACTCATATACTGAAAAAGAGTTTGATGACTAATTCTCCGTCTTCGAATAAAAATTTCGGATTAATATTAAGATTTTCCCGAAATTGATGAGCATGTTGTAGTAGAATAACTTGTTAAGATATGGTTTGCTATCCTGAAAGATATCGGGCGAGAAAAGCAATTAGTTGGATAATTACAAATACTCATAAATACATACTCATGTCAGCCAGCCTACTTTTCTTCTGGAATTAAAACTATCGATTTAAGCACACCAGAGGAGTATTGCTGAGCCACTTTCACACCTACTCAGAACATGGAGTGTCCAGTTCGTGTACAGCCATTCGTTCCTTCGATACAATGGGGAAAATAAATTGAAATTTGGATTAAACGCCAGTTTAGGTAGGTAGGATTTGCTTTTAAGGGGCTGTCTTTTTGCTTCTTGGTTTACTTTTTCTACATAGTTAACGTCCACAAATAAGCATGGATACATTGCCAGCAATATTCGTGAGAAAATCTTTACGTTTCTCAATATCACTGGGTATAGCATTAATTTTAATCATGAATTTAGCTCATTGCAACAAAATACCCCAATATCAATACGAACTAAAAACTGGCTCACTGGAGCACCTCAAGAAATTGGCGAGCTCGAGGTTGGCGTCTTGGAAACTTGGCGAGTTTAGCGGATGGGAGCCGCAACCCTCCGACATATCTAATTTAGAAGACTTCCTAGCCCCTTTTCATCCACACCGCTGTCTTATTCACATCAGCAATAATAAAGGAGTAAACTTTGAGTTTCAAACCGTACCTATTATTCTTCGAAAACTAGTGCCAGCATTGTCTGTTTTGAATTATACTCGTGGAAATGTAAGAAGCCAGCCTGTGGAGCGGTTTGTTATGTGCTCTGCTTCTGTAACCTCCTTCTCCTACTTGAATGAATCTGATTTGAGTCGGATAGAGCAGCATTGCCCCCCTTTCCCGCTAATGTCTAGTAGGCATGGGGTCTGCTCTCGAATACACATTTTGCCATTCCTTGCTACCGCCAAACCCTGGAACTGTTTCGTCAAGGCTCAAATTTACCCAAAGATATTCACCAATGGCGAAATGCCGCACCGCGACTTTAACCAATATGTTTTTGACCGCTCACCCTATTATGAATACGACAGAACGTGGGTAGCGCCAACTCGGCAAATTTCGCCAGTGACAGTGATAGTTCTCCACGAACCAAAGATTGCGAGATATGGTCAAAGGTTGTTTACCGAATTACGAGGAGGATTTCTTCAAATGGAAACAAGGAATACTGTTACACCTCCTAGCCGATTCGCCCACAAGGCTGCCGTGATGGTTGCGAAAAGCGTTACCATTTGCTACACTTGCGAAATATTTGGCAACCACCTTTACAAAACTTCAACCTTCCCGTTGAATGAATTCAGGCGGATTAGTCCCAGAATATGGGACATTTTTGAGATTTCGCCTGATAGGCTAACTGTGTCCATTTCTATTAGCGACGTAAATTTTAGATTGTACCCGGAGCTGTATTGTGGCTCACCTACATTATCTCAAGTGGCCAAACATTACACCGAAGATAGGAATAAGTTGTTGCTCCTTTCCGTGTATTTCTCTGTGCTCAAGTCAGTTGTTCAAAATTACACACTAATATTTCTTAAAGAGTTAAGTGACACTCCATGGTGTCAAAATGGGGAGCTGGTGCCTACAGTCGATGATGGTTATGCCAGTATTCGAGTTTACCCCATAAAACTCGACGTTGATACATTAAGGGACAATAGGGATTGGTTTCAGTTTCCTGCTCGGATCTGGGACCCACTGGGCTCCCTGGGCTTTGTAAGCTGTGGACACCCATCCCTGGAAGGTTTGGCATTCAACCAACTTGTGAACGTTTTCGATGTACACATTTGGCTCGCGACAATTGTATTCCTGCTGCTTGCCTTTCCACTAATTTCCTTCTGGCTGGAGCGAACGAGCACAAAAGTGAGAATTGGTTCGAAAACTGCCATTTTCTCTTGGCGCTCCTTTCTGCAACCAGTTATTGTTTTACTTGAGAAGGGGGATCCATTGACGTCCTCTCAGGGCAGGCTGCCTGCTTTGAAGATCATGGTGGGATTCTTCTGGTTGGGAGCTACTGTCCTTAGCAACGCGTATCGCAATGACAACGTCTACAACATGGTGACTCCACGAAAGCTGATTCCCATTGAATGGCTTGATCAGCTAATTACCAATGGATACAAAATTTACACACGACTTGAGGACTTAAGTCAACGATTACGGCCTCGCAACGAGGCCGGGATTTATGTTCAAGAGAAAGTGGAACCAGGTGGACCCCATTTCGTAAGGTCCACATATCTCTTCACAAGTACTACTGACGATTTTACATGGCGCAATGCATGGAACCGTTTCTCAGAAATCCATCTTCTCTCCATTCGACTAAATCTGTTTGGAAATAGCACTTTCACTACTGCGAAAAATAATAGTTGAGCTCCACAGCAAACTCCCCGCCTTACTTCAAACTTGCAAAGACTGCCACCATGGTACGTCAAACGGAAGCCAACTGTATCAGACCAAACAGACCAACTTACTGCTGGATGAGCTTAGAAACTGCACGAACTCCAGTGTGCTTGTTCCATGGCCCATTGCTAGAAGGTTTATTCGAGTACTTAGAAAACAAGGGTTGGATGGGGCCTCCCTTGGCAAAGAAGCCATTCTTGACACAGGCTTTGCAATTAATATACAGGAGTTGATGCCCACGTACGTTTTAAGGAATATTGGGAGCATTGTCAGCGGAGGGATTTGGAACAGGTGGGAAAGTTTGGTTGCCGGAATGGGTGCTCCGGCTGACAACGCGGATGTGAATGCAGTGGTAGCGAAGGCAACAATGAGTGGGAATATAGTGGTGATATTTTGTATTTTAGGAGTTGGACTTTTATTGGCGCTTGTGAGTTTTTACTTGGAGTCAAACTTTGCGACATTCATACGGCAGAGCTGTGCAAAACCCTTTCGTAAAAATCCAAGAAGAGTGTCCAACTTTACACAGAACGGTGCAGTCTTACGGGAGTAATTAATACACAAGAATATAGTTTTTCCCTATCTAGTATTCATTAAGTTATTGTTAATGTCATGTAGTCAAGAATTGCTATAACTGTAAAAAAAACTCTATATTTCTCTATGTTCAAACTATAATTATATGTTAAAAGAGGATGACAAGCAAAGTGCCCGAAACCAGTATATTATAAATCCCTTCCGTTGACCGATGATGCCAATCTCATCATTCTACAAAACCCAAATTGAATAATAGACTGCTAAAAAAAGGCTTCTGCTTGCTTGCTTCTTCTCCTGTATCAAGTCGTCCTAATACAAAAAATAAGATAACGGACAAAGCTTTTCGGGCAAATCCCCCCTCAAAATTGCAAAAACCAACCCTGCACAAGAAATATTCTATTAGTTGCTCTATATCCCGGCAGGGACAGTCTTACGAAAGTAATTAATAAACAAAAACATAATTTCTGCTTACCTAGTAAGTATTAAAAATTGTTAACCTTCTCGTGTTTTTCATGGGTTACTATTTCGTGCTTTGTATTTAAAATGTATTGTATGTTGTGGGGAGGGTGTTTTTACCACGGAGCCGAAGGCGGAGTGGCTGCCGCGCAGCGGCTGTGGGTCGTTGTAGTAGAGACCACGCATCATCTGGGAAGGTGGAGAGTAAAATGATGCGTCATGGCCCATGTTAATTATGTTAATTATCCAGTTTGTTGATTGTATGAAGTGCAATTTATGTGAGAGTGGGCGTTGAGAGTGGAAAATAGTGAGTTGCCGAGCAAAAAATCCAGTTGATGCATCTTAACGTAGGGTTGGATACACGAAAGAGTGCACAGTGAAATTTGATATGCCTGTTGTTGGAACGAATGAATGTGCGGAGACAGATGGGAAAAGGACTGCTCGGGATATTTTATTCTGTGCGTTCGAGCTCTCTGGTGCTGATCCGAGTCTCAATTTTTCATTGCAAAAACAGAGTGGAACAAAGTTGAGTATGCATATTATGCCGTGGTTAGAAATAATAAACGAGCACAGCGGATCATGTTTTTATTTTTTTTATTTCAAGTATCATTCCATTACATTCCAATCAATACATTCAATTGTTTTAATTAAAATGTAGCAGTTGTTGAATTTAATGTATTTTCTCATCAAGGCTTGAGCAAATGAGATAAAACAAACACAGTTTCGATCTTTTGGCCTGTCGGGTGATCCCGAGATCTCTTCAGTGCAATTGCAGGCAGAGACAAGCGCAACTCTTGTCCCGTTTTAATTGCAGACCCCTATTGGGTCCTCATAAGGAGGAAAAAATGAAATTTACAAAAGAGAATAATGATTTTCAAAAACTACATGCTAAAAATTACAAGCTAACATTTTTTTTTGAATTTTGTCTTTTTTTTCTTTTTTTTTGCATTTTGTAATTTTTTTAAATTTTTAAATTTTTCTTTAAATCTTTTTTTGCACACTACAAACTGTGTGTATTATTTACATTGTTTCATTAAAGACTTCCATGTTTTTATTGACTCCAGCTTGCTTTGATTTTACATGATAAAATATTGCCATTACATTTTTTGGCAGTGGTTTATTAAATGTAAAGTTGACTGTCATGCTCCCAGGTCGAGTCAGGGAGAAACGGTTCCGCCTGAAATCCGAGTTGATGTCAAAACACATTAGAAACTGGCCATTGTCGGTAAAATCTTTTGGTGTGATTGCAGAGGATTGGTTTGACGCCCCAAAGAGTTGTCGGTACAACAACATGTAATGTTCGCTGTCTGCACCAAAATTAATTTGGCGTAGGACAATCGGTTCTCCGTCCAGGTTTAGACTGACTGAACGCAATCCAAATGGTTGAAACCGAAATGGTGATTTTTCTGGACTTCCATTGTACGCGGCTGCATCCACCAGCCCAATTGCAACAAAATCTGCACAAAAGGGCAAGAGAGTCTCTGACCGATGACTTGAAACTCCTTGTGGGATGCTGTAGCTGACTGTATCAAACGAGTGGTAGGGGTACAGCAGCTTTTCTCCCTTGTCCAAATACAGTTGGTGATTTTGCTTGACTAGCTCATTCAAAACGTGCTTCTTTACGTAAAGACAGGCATACAGAGCAAACTCTTTCGAGTGCTTGAAAAGTCGAAACTTGAGAGAGCATCCAGGGAAAATCCATCTCTTTTGCTGGCAAAATCCATGTGGTAAATGCCCTACAACCTCCACTATCCCATTTTTCATTGAAGATTTTAGATACTTGTAGCCCGTGTTTGTATCTGCCAACGTGTCCGGAGGAGTTTCCTTGACAAGGAGCTCAGAGAGCAGTTTCGACTCTTTGTTTGCTCCGGAACTAAACAGGGCTCGGTTAATGTAGGCAGAGTAGGGATAGTTGATGCTCCCTGGATTGAGGCTGACATTGTTCAGCTGCACGTCCATATGGGAAAACATGCTCGCAAAAAAATGATTTTTTGGAGCCGTCTTGCTGTTGGAGGCCAG
>JAANSN010003473.1:0-18448 GCA_036850665.1 Dicranocentrus wangi | reverse complement strand
TTATCCTCTCAAAAATAAGATAATCCGTAAGTACACAGGCTTCTGTGTTCTAAGGGAAAGCACACTGTCTCACAATAAGTCTCAGTCTCAAGTAGTGTATGTGGATGTGGAGTAGACTATGCGGAGAATTAGGCTGGCGTGTGTTGTTATATGCAGTCATGTAGACGGTCGGTCCAATGTTTTAATCGATTCGCTCCCCTTTGCACTTCCACCTTTTCCTTTGCTGAAATGGAATCTTGTTGAGCTTTTTGATTGACGTAACTGGGAGTCGCAGTCGCAGTCGTCGTGTCATTTGATATGTTTGCATAAATATACCAGTATAAGTATATTGTACAAGAGCCGTTATTATTCCAAATCACTGAATGTCTCAAGCTGATGAGGAACATGTTCTCAGGAATGATATTACAAGGAGATTAATGTTTGTGATGACATTTGTAAAGAAAGGCGCATGTTAAGAAATAAATGGTGCTTCTCGCAAACAGTTGCAATATTGTTTCACAATGAACTGTTGACACTTATAATTAAGACATGCGCTGTTACAAACTAAGTCTTTCATTTTGCGCTCATCTGGAAAATTTCAAACAGTACGAATAAATATTTTGAACTAGAACTAGAGGCCAGAGAGAGTAGGTATTTACCTAACATTATTGCGCTCAACGTTTCAGTTAATTTTTTATGTTCATAGCACCAACCCAGATGAAGAGACTATAACCTCTTCATCTGGAGCACCAGCCATTCTTTATGCGAGACTTTCCTTGTCTATGGCAATTGTTGTAACTGGTATGCAATAAAACGACATTATTTCAAATAATGGTGAGCATTTAAGCATGGAGTGCAAATTTTGGTGCGTGAAAACGAGATATGTACAATTTTACGTACAGATGACTTCATTCATGTTATACATACACAAGTCCTAAAATAATTCACAAACACCTACTGACATGTAAGTTTGCGAGACAAAAAAGAATCCGCTCAATGTGGCTTCGTTTTGGAATTTTTGCACAAACCATTGCATACGTTTAAATACCTACCCTACCTACTTTCCACATACTGATCTAATATGACTTGTACATGCACTCGTGCGCAAAAGTTTGCTACACGGCACATATTGTCATTGATTTATCAAAAACACATTCATTGGTATAATATTATTATTCACCGTCATCGTAGAGCGGAGCTGAGGACCCCCCGGGATTAGTTACTATTTACATTTTTGTGTTAAAGTAGGTATGAAGTATTACAATAAAAGGTATGAAGTATGCGGTAAATGTACCTATTACTTTGAAAAACATGTTTATATGAATAGATAATTAGGCTTTTTTGCAGATTGCATAAACATCTACTGACTTTCGTAAGCGACAAGACGAGACACTGGAACTGACCACTACAAATGTAGTGGAATTTTACGCGCTTTAATCGCCCTATTTGCTAACTTCACGTTTTGAAGTTTTTAAAACTATTACTACATTACGCATAATATTATGGTATGCTTGCTAAGTTAAACCCTATAACAAATCTAAATATACTTCTTTACGGTTCGCAACCAAAATTGAAGCAAACTCATCTGCAAGCAAAGAACGCTGCGCAGATACACAGGAAAACTGATGCGACGTAACTAGAAGTCCAGCCAGGCTTAATTCATAACTTCAACGTGTTACATGTTTGTTTACAAACTTACAATCAATTCATGTCACAACACATTTCTCATTACTCAATTGATATGCATCAGGACACATCTTGGAATCAAATTCATGAATGTGTTTATGACAAGCACGTGCAATACACGTGAAACGGGTCCTTTATCATGTATGTGCACAGTTGTAAATTGTATGTACAAATTGCAGATCTGTTGTTGACAAGTTTTTCATGTTGTGATATGTGATGCAAAAATAAACATTTTGCTTGTTATGCTAATAATGCATTGGACAATGCGCGTAATTTGTTACTTTTTATCATCAAATTGTGCATAATATCCAACGATACTAATCCCAGCCAATTCGGCAATCAGGAATGGAAAAAAATGAACACCAAGAATCTGTCTCTAATCCGAAACCATCTCCATGCATCTGCAGCGATTTAAATTATGCAAAAAAATAAGAGGACTACTTTAAGACATATTTTATTCATTGTCTTCATCATAAACGTACTATTTCAAGATCATAATATCTCAAATATTTGTTCGATAGGACCTTTATGGGGCGATTTATATAGAGTAGGAGAAATGACGCATAAGTGATAATTATTTGATCATAGGCATTAGGCATAGTATAATATAGATGCACATCACTCACGTAGTCTATTTACATTATTTAAGGTATGCACTTGATTTATAACAACTGATTTACAAGCTACTACGGTATTAACAGTAACTTAATTACGGTTATTATCAAAGAAGAATACAGGTGCTGGATTGAGGTTCTCTGTGAACATCTTCAAGATGGAAGGATATAATCTCTGTTCCCACAATGCAGCAATCGCATTCGCATTCATTTTGTGGCAAAGTAAATTATTACAACTACAATTAAGCAACAAAATTAACAATACATTATGAACTACAGACGTTATACAAGTGTACACGGCACTGCTTATAATTCTGCATATGTAGAAATGAATTGATTAATAATATAGGTACATAAATATTAACATTTTACATAAAAACTACATGTCCATATTTTGATCTTTGAATAAAATGCAAACAAATGGTCCAAATTCTAAAATTATAAGGAAATCTACACATATAACGACGATTAACAATTATATAGTTCTATCAAAATTGGAAAACACAAGACTTCTTAAGTCAGTTCATACACATTACACATAAAATGCACGTGGCCTGTCTAAATATGGCAGAATCTTTAATTGCTACATTGGATGTCATCATTCAACTTTTAACAATTAGTATAAAATATCCGTCTTTAACGATTATCATAGGCTTCCGATCAAGTTTGTAAACTGATTAAGGATCTGTGAAATCTCGATCTACGTAGAATGGAATGATGATATTTAAACTTTAAGGCATAAAGGTACATTATATCATATGTCAATTCGAGGGTGGAGAAATATCTTGCATATTCTCAACAATTTTATCCATACTCATACTTACAACCACCCAGTCAATTAAGTCGTCGTGATTTTAAGACACTCTGAACAATTGCAATCACAAGCCTGTAACATTTTTGCCATGTCTATTTTTCGCATACAGTAGAAGTAATTCAAGTAAAATCGTATTGCATTCGGGATCCGTCATATCCGTCAGTTTTCTCACACAGGAAAAACAGATAGGCAGTTTGAAATGCAATTTTGTAGCCGCTCCTAGTAAGACGTTTATCAAAAGCTTAAGAAGATTAGATTGTTTTCACTATGTAAATCACTATTCATCATCCTCGTGTTTGTAAATTACATATTAACACGCTACGTAAATGATGTATTGCGGTCGCTTATAGTTTTTGTAAATAGAGGAAAAGATGTACACGACATACACGAGAAGTTGATTCGAAACTGGACCATTTTGTACCACAATTACATCAGTCGAAATGCACTCGAATATTACATATTTTAACGAACTTCTACACTCTTCTGGAATTCTTATAATTTCTGCTTAGGATCCGTATCATACAGTGTCTTGCAATATTACCGTTGACATTATGTTTGTTTTAGAAAATTAATACTTTTGGCAAATCTAGAAAATTACATAACATGATCTTCCGCACGAAAACTAACTACGAATGATATTGATATTTTGGTCTGAATTCATTGATTTGTAAAGAAGATATGCAAATAATGTATTATTTTTATTTCAAAGCTGGATTTGGAATTGTGGTTCCAGGAGCTAGAGGACTTTCAATCTCTCTTTGGGCTTTTGATACTTTTACTTTGTCTTTTGGTGATTCAATGTCCCCTGACTCCATTGCAAACATGCGCATTTTCTCTTTAAAGGTCAGTTTTTCTGGTTTTGGAGTGTTTGCAGCCTGTTGCTTCTGTTGTTGTTCTGCAAGTCTTCGCATTCTAGGATCTCGGTAAACTTCTTGAGCCCCGATTACGCCAGGAGTTGAACCGCTTCCTATTGTTACATCAGGGCTTCGTGGACTTGAAAGAAGGGCCGTAGCTTCAGACAAAAATTTCTGCAAAATGAAGAACACACATGCTAATCGTCTTTCCACAAGAAGTTTATGTACTTTTTTGTTGAGAAAGGAACATAGCTACATACATTTGGATCCTCTCGCACTTTCTCTGAATCGTCTAGGTCGTCCTCTTGCGGGGAAGCTGGAGGTTCATTTGTCGCTACAGTTTCATTGAAGGAAACCGTTTTCTTATCGGGTCTAGGCTTAGGAGATGACTGTGGAGGGGTCACAGGTGACTTCTGTGGGGTAGTGGCTGACTGCATAGCACTCTTGTATGCAGTAGGAGGAGGAGACTTTGGCAAAGGTGGGGCAACGGAGGAACTTGGGCTTAGGTGATTTTCGTTGGTTGTGGCGGACCCAGGTGAGCCTACCTGCTTGGAGGTATACGAAGCCCTGTATGGTGACTGATACGACAACGTCTGGGGTGGCTGCTGTTGTTGACTATGTTGTTTCAACGACTGATTTTGTTGTTGCATCATTTGATGCTGCCGTCTAAGCTCTTCTTCCTACAAAAGTCATGTTTAAAGAAATCATTTAATGCATCACAGACATCGTAACCTAGTTGGTAGAATTGAATGGAAAACAGTAGAGATGCGACATAAAAAAATTCTAATCATTCCAGCAGTTGGATAATGTCACCGAAAAAGTGGATAAAATTCAAATACACATAGAGAAATCTCATTCATTATTTAAGAAATACGAACATTTTATAATCTACAGACAGGGTAAGCTAAACTCATGATATCACATATAGCAAATAAATGGACAGTTTTCACCCACAAGCAGAAAGTCATTCGCTGAAGGAGACAAATGGAATTTTTAAATATTGTAAAAGGGGGTCCCATGCCTAAATATTCCAGAGTTATGCTCCCTTACCGAAGCATATCCAATCCCACACACTGAACCGCTTTTAAAATGCAAATTGACCAGATATAACACGATATCCATATCCCAATTTTCGTTAATATCATGACTGAATATGAAATTAAATTTGTAGTGGAACACTTACCCTTCGCTTTGCCGCTTCCCTAACAAGTCTTTCCTCAGCCGCCTGAGCTGCTTCTAGTTCCAGCTTTTTCTTTCTCATTTCTTCAATTTTCCTAGCTCTTTCCTCTTCCATGGGGTCTAATTTCGAGTTTCCGTTGGAGGAAATGCGTTTTATTTCCAAGTCTTGCTGAAGTCTTCTGACCATGGCTTTACGGTCATCTTCCTCTTCTTCCTCGTCATCTTCAGCACCATCTTCGTTCCGTTGCATTTCTTCTGCCCTTCGCTGGAACTCCCTTTCCAACTTCAAAGCTCTGAGCTGCTCGTCTTGAGCGGGGATTCGGTTCGGAATCGCTTCCAACTCGTGAATTTGCTGATCTCGCCAATATTTTGCTGCCTCTGTCCTTCTCTTGGCCTCTATTTCTTTAGCTTCACGATCCCAGGGATTTGACGCCAGTGACGATGGCTTGATTAGTACCCCGTTATTATAAGAAAACGCGCCTTTAGGGATTTCCGTCATGCTAGCAGAGAACTGCGAAGAATGTTTAAATTCTTCTGGAAGGGGTGGCCTTCCTGGTGCCATTTCTGGATTTTCACCAACTCTATAAGGTTTGGGGGCAGGAGCAGGTGGCCCTACGCTAGACAGTGGTCGCTGTTGTGGGTGGCCCCCTTGATAAGCCAACTGGTTCTGAGGTTGGCTATACCTTTGGGGGTTGTTATGCTGCTGCTTTGACATCATTAGTGCAGCTCGCTCTTCTCTTCTTCGAAGCTCATCCTGCATTTCTAACATTTTTGCCTCCTGCCTGAGAAGGTCACGACTGACACCATGATTAGATTGCTGCTGAGGATGGTGACCTGGGATAGCCATTCTCTGCTGCCAATTGAGATTTGAAGGAACAGATGCATTTAAATTTGGTGGCGGTGCTCTCATTCCAGGATAACCCGGGTAATGAGGACTTATATGACTACCACCACCACCCGGACTTCTAAAAGCAGCCGACGACGAAATATTTCCAGTTGAATTACTGTATGGAATATAAGTTCGCACAGGCATATTTGCAGGGTTTGTTGGTGGTGGTGGAGGAGGAGGATAGAATCCGACGTTTTGATAAAATCTTTCAGTATCTTCTGACTGCTGCATATGCAACGCAGGCGTAGATGGCTGTTTATTTCCTATATCTACGCGATGCGGAGGGTCTGCTAAGCTTTGAATTGACCTGAAATGACAAGAAAAGTTATTCAAATTAAATCTAAATCTCATTTCAGTGTTATTATATGTAAGAAGTGATATCAAGTATTATGAATGAAGCAAAGCGTACCTAGATCTCATTGCTGCTGCCTGAGCATCCGCATTACTCATGTGGCTGTTACCACCCATCATGGATGATTTAGACCCATGTTGCATTGTCATTGACATTGTGGAATAGCCTTGAGGATATCTGGGACCGTTAGGAGAATCGTTCATATGAGATTGATGTAATGTGTGGTGTCCGTGACTTCCGACATTATTTCCTGGATGGTGCTGTGGAGAGCGAATCATTGGTGACACACCAGACGTGCTACCTCCAGGTTGCATTCCCCCTCCAACATTAGGATTGTCACTGTTCAAAGAGGGAACAGATTTTGAAGAATGAATTCGATTTTGCATCATCAGTGGATGATCTGAGTGACCAAACTGGCTTCCAGGTATCGGATGATCTGCCGATAAGCCGTGATTCTGCTCTCTTAGAATTTTTGAAGGTAAATCTCTTTCGCTCATACGCCGCGGAGCGTTGAATCCACCTATTTAATCAACACTTTAAATTAGCAAGTGCCTACGATAAAATCAAATTAAGTAAAAGTAATTGGCAAAAAATATTTTTTAAAAATAAAATTGATAATGCAGACTAAAACTCGATCATGGACATTGCTAAAACATGCAAAATTAGGGTTTACCGCGAGTGAATATTTTGACATGGACAAAATTATCTGAAAGCATACAACATGCAACCAGCAAATAATGAAGCATCAAGTGTGACATTCACAGGGGTTTAATAAATGATAATGCTAGCAGGTTATGACTATGGCGAATGAAAAAAGTATGAAATGAGAACACTGACATTTAATGAAATAAAAATGAAGTTCACAAAACGTCGAGTTTATCGCGAACCGGTAACAGAACAAAATTTAGGGTGACGATATATTGAAATAGTTTTCTTTGTGAGAATGAATTGCTAAAAAAAGTGAGCACAAAATAATCCGCAGCATTTATAATAGGTTTAAAAATAAACTCTTTCAGGCACGACACGATTCCTTCCGCTTTGCATGCCATATTGAAGGCGGAGTACGGAGCTCACGGCAAAAATAAAAATTCAAAAGGTCATGAGCTACAATGAAAATTAAAAAATATGGCAAAAAAGTTCATTTTGAAAATTAATTTTCCAAATTAAGTTCTACACTCACAAAGTATGGCATCAGAAGACTTTGATCTCGTTGCCATAAACTGGTTGAAAGTCTTACAACCATCCCCATCCTGACTGTTACCGTTATATGTGCTGATAAGAAATTTCAAGAGTCTTGAGGAGCCCACCACACGCGGAACTCCAAGAGCCGACTCGCTCAGTCCCTTGCGACTTAGAGCTTCGAATGAATTACCCCACCGAGCCAGTGAGCTATCACTTTGAGAAGCCCTCATAAGCGCAGCAGTTGTTGTTGATGTTGTAGATGCTGGACTACATAATGTGCTACTTTCCCTTGTGGAGCAATTCGAGCTCCAGTAATTTGAGTCAAGAATAGTACTGTCCTCTCCCCCATTGCAGCTTTTACCAGTTAATGAAACGTCATTCAAACTGAGGCTTGTCAGAAGTACGCTTTTCGAAACGCTGGTCCTATTTCTCTTGTCAAAAGCATTTGTCATCAGCAAGTCATTTTTGTTATATTGAGAACTTGAACTACCCATTGCAATTAGGTTAGTACATGATGCTGCAGTTGGAGTTAGCGCTAGGCCAGGCATCGCCGTGCATGGAAGGGATGCTGCTTTCTTTTTAAAATAATGACATTTATCTGGTGAGGGGGTTTCGTCGGCTGGGCTCGATTTCAAGTCGTTTTCATTTGCTGAAGCATCCTCACATTTATCAACTTCATGATCATTTTCATAACTGATGACATTATCATTGTCATTTTCATTTAAATTAGTGGGGGTTATTACAACATCGTCGTCCTCAATTTGAATAACTTCGCTTTCATTCGTTTCCGCAATAGCAGGGCAATTAACGAAGCTGCTT
This sequence comes from Dicranocentrus wangi, assembly GCA_036850665.1. Lineage (NCBI taxonomy): Eukaryota > Metazoa > Arthropoda > Collembola > Entomobryomorpha > Entomobryidae > Dicranocentrus > Dicranocentrus wangi. The sequence goes on along the minus strand of JAANSN010003473.1, from coordinate 10,080 downwards.
GTATTGTCAACAGGAGTCATTTCAGATGAGGCAGATGAGGACGAAGTTGACATGCCGGCATTTGCTGTAGTTGAAGGTACGTCGGTAGGAGCTAACCCAGATCTGGACAAACTATTACTGTCACATTGGGTCTCTTCTTCGTCCTCCTCCTGTGGGAATGACAACTGCCTGACGAGTTTCTTATTATTAGCTTTACCACTCGCCCCATACGGTTTGTGACAGTGACTACCAACAACACTACTACCAGCACCACTATAGCCATGGTAGTCGATCCCATTTTGTGGTGGTCTTTGGTGGAAGTTATTAATATGGAGTTCTAAATGGCGTGGGAAAGCTGTAGGTCTACGAATTATGTCCTCCGGTGGACGTGGAGGGGAAAGGAGATGCATACTATCTCCGACTAGGGTATTGGATGAGTAAGAAGGCTGCATACTGTCACCATTACAGGGGTACATGAATCTATTTCCACGCCTCGTATCAAGATACTCCACATCGTCACCACTTAATTCATCATCTTCATCAAAACTCAAGTCTGCTCCGTCCCCCTTACCTCGAGACAATTCTGGCGAAGGCTGATTGAGCATGGTGGCCAGTCCATGGTATAATGCTGCCTGTTTTGCTACTTCCAAAGTGACCACGGGTCCTGTCCTAACTAGGTACTTGGCAGCCCTACAAAAATAATTTCACCAAGCATGAAGTTTTGCACGTGTGCAACATCTTTTTTTTACTCTAGACATTCGATTGACTCCAACCCTAGTTATTAATTATTTACACGTAGTTAAATATTATTTATGTGCTACTCACTCTTCTTGGGAAATTCCGATTAAGCTTTGTCCATCAACACTCAAGAGTTGGTCCCCAGCTGCGAGTCGTCCATCCTGCAAATCGAAATATCGATAAATTAAATTTTCATGAAGCAAACAAATATGCTTAGTATGACTTATGCTCTAATAATGCTGCCCTACCAATGGTGTCTGCTTTCGTGCTTTCTCGGGGTGCACGTGTACTCATTTAACATTACATTTGACCAGTAGTCAACGTCATGTTGGTTAAGGAAGCTCTTGTAATGTCTATAACCTTTCATTTAAATTGTAGGTTATATACATTTTACAAAATGTTTTGCCATTCTGTCCATACCTTGTCAAACAAGAGAAGCCCAAATACCCTGAACTACTTGTGCCTTCACTCATATATCTTTCATGATATGCGAGGAGGAAAAAAATATTCTAGCATTAATTTTTTGCAAAAACTGTGCTCCTTTATTCATCCACAGAAAATCACAAAAATGAAATGCGATACATATTGCAATCTACGAGTATTTCAAACGGTGTACACCACAAACCCAGATAAAAAGTAGACGTCTATAACCATCAAGCAAACGACATCAGACAGCTAGCAAAATACACGACTTGACAGTGTTCCCAAAGACATTTTAAAGAAGCCTACGTGAAACCAACCATGCACTGTCATTGGTTATCAAAGAGAGCTGTACAACAAGCTGCATAAATCATATCGTACCCGATTATAAAAACCGGCTGTCTCTGACTGTGCTCTTCCCAATGCTGATCTGATTATTACGTCTTATACAAACTTATGCTGCTTCTTTGTTCAACAATTCTACCCATAAAATATATTCCTCCGGATAATTCTTAATTTATACATTTCATATATTTTGAATAGAAGTTGATTGCTGACTGGAAACTGCGCCGACAAAAATGGGGTCAATGGGATATTATGTAGCTTTTTGAATAGAATGATTAATAATACCAATTCCGTTCAAACCCTGCTGGAGAAATTTCTCCGTTATCAGTTAGATTTACATGCCTTCTCCAATTACATTGTGCTGTAGATCGCGTGCGCTTTTTCAACTGAACTCGATATATCACCCAAAAATCCATCTAGTCTGGTCTGTCAGCCATAATCTCCCATGTTCATTTTCATCATCATGATGCATCAGTCAAACATTGTGTGTTAAAGAGAAAACAAATATCTTTGAATTGCAAAAGAAAAGATAATGTTGTTTCTTAATGTGGCGCAATGATCAAAAGTAAAAGAGACGGGACCGGAGATAAATCATTTTGCTATAATGTTTCACTACTTCTATTTTGGCATTAACTTGTACAAAAAGTTGCATTTTGCATGTAAAGTGAGGGATGATACATTCTATTAAAATAGATGAGACCGGACGGATATCTCTGATATTGAATCAATTTTGTTCCTTCCATTTATATCTTGCCGAGCCGATTATCTCAATGCCAGGATCGTTGCGAATTTTGAAGTAAGTATAAGGTCAAAATTCATACCAACGTTTGGATAGGCAAATAAAATTCAGACTCTGTTATGTTGATACATATTCAGTGTCTACGTTTACTCATCTACCTATACTTAAATACGCCTACTACTACCATGATAATCGATTCCCATACAGTTAAAGTCAGGGATACACTGATAGGTTGACGCATACATAATATACGCTGTAATGTCCCCTTCACAAATATGTGTTTGAGAGATTTTTATGTGTGAAAGCAACTATGTATACGTACGCTTTCACCGCACCGCAGAAAATAAAGGTACAAACATGCACATGGCGAAACACACTTAATACACAGTGAGACATAGCTTCATTACACATCCTCTTTTCTGGGATCGGTGATCGATGACGGCTTTTATATGAGGAAACGTGAACATATTTGAGCAGGTTATTTTTTATTATTTGAGTATGATTATTTTGTTAGTGAGAGATGTTGCACGGGGATGATGTAATAGCGTGTACATGTTTTTCGACCAACTTGGTCATCTACCAATTTTTATCTTGATTTGTACACATATTTTCGTATTCGCCAACTGACTCAGCGTTCCTGGTTTGCATTTTATGCAAATTATTGTATACTCAATGATGAACAAAAAACAGCAAGGTCACAGCAAATACTATTGATTCTCTGGAATATTTGAATGACAACATGTTTTGCTGTGAGTGGCACTTGTGGTGACATAACAAGTCGACGCAACTGCTAGTAAACAGGATTGAATGCAAGTAGTCTGCTAGTCTTTCATCCGGAGCCCCACCGTGAAGTTATGTAAATAAATTGCCGACAAATAATATAATCATTTACTGCCACCCCCAAGTTCATACTGCGACCTGCGTCTCATGGATTTAGTTTCACGATAAAGAAATACCGAACCGACCACTCGTACTCGTACGAATGGGAAAACTAGACAACATAAACTCATAAACTACTCGCCAGTGATATGATTACAGAAATGCATGCCATATTAAAATGTTGCTAACGATGCATTGACATCCTATGTTATGTTCAATTTTTGAAATGTAGCATTTTCATCAAAACTTCTAAACATCTTCCGCCTTGGTATTTCCTACGAAGAATGCAAACTGCAACAAAAAAAAATGCACGGTACTGCAAAGCGATAGAATCTGCAATCGAAATTACTTTAAACCGGTTGGTTTTTCATGGTTCAGTGATATTTTTCGTTCCTCCATATTTCCTTCCACCAGTGTAAAATGGTTCAAACGTACCCAGCTTCTACTTCCCTAACTTCACTATTATTCCCATCATAACACGATGAACATGAACAAACGAAGTTAATAATGGATACCTAAGAAAGCATTTTTCCTTTTTCACATATGCAACGCAAGGCAATAAACTCGAGGGTGTATACCATAATATTGAAAATTTCATGTTCAGTATCATTTAACCCAAGTTTCACTTGCCGGAGGATTGAGACGAGCAGGCGAGTAAACGGAAAGACAGGTAGAATTACATAAACAAGCAGCTACCGATTATATTCCACGTAATTATTTAACTTCTTTTTTTTTTTTTAAAGTTTCACTGTCCTATCGCATTTTTGCATGTTAGCAAGCTGTGTGAACAGGTAACTGGCAAAGAAATATACAAACCAGCAGTTTTTACCATGCATGCGAATACACTCCACTTCATTTCCATCTTCACGAAATAGATATCACTGCAAAGAACATTTCCGGTTGAAGAGGGAGAGCCATTTTGATATGACAATGACAATGCTATGCACCATAAAGACAAGAAAGGAATTCAAGATGACTATTGCCTTACATAACTAGCTAAGCAGCCTTGTTTCCGCCTGTGTCGTTTACTCGCAACACAAGTCTATAAAATGTTTACGTCTGTGAACAACATGACAAACGCGATGATGTGGTAAAACGTGCTAAATTTTCACATAATCATACGAATTTATGTGGATCTAATATACGCTATATGCTCAAGGATTCGGCTGGTCCCTCACACACAAAGTTGTCAAGTAATAGTCTAACTTTAATTTAGACTATTTTGGGCTGGTTTGATTTTCAAACTTTCTTGGGTCACCAAAAACTGCTATAAAACCAGACAGTGAATTGGCATTTGCATTCCTTCCTTCTCAAATCCAAAGTGCTTGTCGTATAGGTATATAGTACCAAAAATAAATAATCATAAGTATGTAATTAACATTGAATTCGTCTATGCATGCTCGGCCGATATACGAACTTCATGATTTCTAATTATAAAAACCGGCAATGACATAATGCTGGTGATAACTACTGTCTACAGGCAGGTCAAACGTGAACAGTACTCGAATTTCAAATGAACAAACCGCAGTTCCTAACAACAGTCGTACTTACAAGGCATAATATACATTATGTGTGTACACATTAAAAATGTGTTTGTGAATGCGGTAAGGCTATATGTATGTACTATGTGCCCGGTTACGTGTTCAATTGCCGTTAAGTAAACTTTAGACACTAAAATTTAGCAATCCATATGACAAAAACCTCAACAATTCGACTATCATGGTAGTCCGGTAGTTCACACATATACATTATTACAAAATCACGATTTCTATTCAATCCGACTCGAGCAAGCATGTGATAAACCAAAAAAAAATCCACGCTCCGTTTATTTCATACTCCTCACAGCACAATAAATGAAAACCATCAAATTTTTGTACTTGCGACGGATGGATAATATAAAGAATAAAAAATCATAATAAATTACAGATCGTATATAGCTCTTGTACGGCGTACTCTACAACCACTCTGGTTTACATGCTGGTTTTCTCGTAAAAAACTAAAAGGAAAAGAGACACGCATCGCTGACTCAAATGAGCCCTGATGCATGCAAAATGAGCATCCCCGTTTCCTTTCTTTGCTCAATGTGTGTACGCGGTGATGATCCCACATTGCGTTGTCCCTCAACAATCAACCTGTCCGTTTCCTTCGTACTTAAATACTATATGCCATGATAAAAAATCCCTAGTTTAAAAAGGAAGCTCCTTCACGAAAAGCTCGTTTAAACAGGGAGAGATAGAGAAATGCTTAAATGTTTCACAACAGATTGTATTTATAGGAGTTTATATGTACAGCTTAAAAGCTGTTGGGGTCCGATTAAGTGTATCGTTTAATAACCTGGCACAATTACATACCAACCATTCTCATAAACTTTGTAATGTTTATTGTTTATGCATTTTGTATAAGGGAAAAGTAGATCGATAAGGAATCAACCCGTACGAATATTAATTACTCGTTTTTATTGTTTACTCTTCCACTATAAAGCGTCGCTTTGCTGCTCGTTACCTCTGCATTCTCGTAGTGAATATTTTGACACATATGTTGCACTATGTATGAGTCGTCAACGGTTCCTTTAAAATAATGCTAAAATAGCAAGTCGGGTTTGCCTATTAAACAATGTAAAAACTAGTGAAATTACTTATATACGTATGTATGTAGTCTTTATACATGGTCTACATAAAGTTTACGTTGGCGTACACCAACGTGCACAGCGCAGCGGCAACCGGCAACTAACCGAATATTGCACATTCCACCACATCAAAGTAATTCGTAACAGAACAATATGAACGCTAGAAAGAAACTATCAATGGAAACGAAAATAGGAACTTTGTTTTATATTTACTTTGCCTGCCTGAGTCTGAACCTGGGGATTTATTCAGACAAAGGTCGAATTCGAATCTGGAGGTATTACATATTGAGCGCACGATAAACCCGATTGCGAATTAATTCAAGGATGCTCATTGCTCACAAAACACGAAATATTAATATTAAATGCATTTGAACGAGAAGCTTATGTAAAACGTATTCGATTCCAAGGATTATCCCCTAATAGGTATATTGACTTGCGAGTTAGTGGATTGGAGAACTAATTAATTCGATATTCTAATGAGGTCTCTATTTCTATTGCATATTCATACCAACCAATTCATTCAGCTATACATATTCAGCTGCACGATACGTATAATATGCAAATCCTTACGATTGACATTATAAAAATTAAGCATGCGTGCATCGGGATATCCCTTAAGTCTCGTATGTATTTCCAAACAAAATCATTAGAAACCATTCTCGTATCTCTGAACCTCCTACGTCCTCATTATATTTATTATCCTCTTTTTATTCCAAGAAAGCAAATAATTTTAATGGGAGCCTTATGCAACATCCACAAATACTCTATTCACCAAATATTAAGAATAAGAAAGCTCTTTATACTTTGTTACGGCAATTGCACTACAATGCCAAAGTTTGTGGTGGGTGACTTTGTTTTGTGTACGTGTATAGTAGAAAATTACGTATGTAGACAAATGCCGTGTCAGACACATGAAATTAAATGACCATGCACAAAATGAATGTCTTAATCACCAACATCGTCGTCATTAGAACGAGGAGCTCAAAAAAGGATGTCAAGTTGTTATTGTGAAAATATATTACTGTCGTCTTTTCTTAATTTCACGACGTAGAACGTCCAAAGAAAAATGCAATTATTTTTGTGAAAATAATTCTGATTAGTACACTAACAATCTTCGTGTCTTTTCGATTGAGCGTGCAATGCAAAACGCAAGTTACGTTTACCAGGTTTTTGCTTAGAAGGAATAACCCCTTACACATTTCGCCATTTCCCTTTTCATATCGTAATATATAAAGGGTTTTCACGTTCACTCATGCGTCATGCTTGATCCTAGTCCTGTTTTTGCAAAAGTATATAATGGTATGCACATTAAGTTTCTAAGCTATCCGAAGTTGTAACAATGTACAGCAAACCAAGTACATATATCTGACTGAAATGATTATGCATATTGGCAAAGATTACGAGTCTAAGCAAGTTAGTCTCTAAATCAAAAATATGTCCATGAGGATACAACAACACACGTATATACAAACTGACACAAGGCTAAGAATAGATTACGTCTTAAACCTGCCTGCATAGAACTAACAAGACGACAAGATTTAAACTCAACATTTGCCTTATTTCATCGTTCCTAAAGTACAAATACCTTGAACTTAATAACATTGTAACTTCAATTATAAACATCGATCTTCAATCTGAAAAGTGATTAAGTGTCCTTAATTTGCTCATTTAAATTACACGACGCAAAATTTGACACTGGCACATGGAAGTTCATAAAACGTCACGAATGAATACGTAACTGCCACACCCTATGTATACGTAATGAGAAGTTTAGTTCCCGCTTGGAGTTGGAGTCATGTCACTCCAATCATAACAAAAATAGTTGGTATTACTTTGTATATACACAAAAGAGTTTTCATTATTTCCACATGTAATTTGTATGGTAGACGGGGGCACATATTATGGGCTCCAATGAAAGTAAATAACCTGCTATTGAAGATTACAGAGAGAATTTATTATTGACGAGGAGAGAAAAACACACATGGAAGTTTAGCCCTGATTCAATATGTATATGTTATGATTCGCAGAGCGAAGGAGCATTGAACGCATTTATCAATATTATACAACATTTCATGCGCATCCTCATTTGGATTATAACTTTGTTAAGGCATCATGATGCTTAATTAACTTTGAGGTTGTTCGTCAATATTAATAGTGCCTGATGATGATGTAGTGCAACGTAAATAGTAAATAGACTAAACTCATCATAAATGAGTCAGATTCCTAAAAAGTAACTTACCACGTCTGCTGATCCATTTTTGACGACAGATTTTATATAAATTCCCAGCACATCTTGTCCCGCCGGCTGAAAGAGTAAAGAAACATTTATTACATTCATAGTCATCATGTGTCATGTTTGCGGTGCCAGAAATTAATTGAAATTCATTGATGATAGCCATATAGCAGCAGCGAGATTACAGTGGAACCACTTTTAATAGCAGCATGATAATACAATTTGTGTGTATGTCAAATGTCAACACTGCTCCAAGCAAAACTCAATGCATTCATCCATTTCTGTGTATGCGGAGCTGAAGTGACTGTACTTAAACGCCCTATTAATGACGCTTACATGTAAACATTAAAGCTGCACACATTGCGTTTGTAATAAACATTTCATCGAAAGCAACTTGGGCCACGAAACTGATAATATATTGGGAAGCAGAGACAAATTACGCATTCATTTGTAAAATATTATCCAGGACTTGCTGCTGATGTCATCTTCACGAAAAATCTTCAAAGTATAAAATTGAAAGCCGCTGAAGATGGATAGCTCACACAAGTCAACCTAAAAGTGTAGCTAAAATTTTACTGTCAAAAGGCTGCTACCGAAAAAACAATAAATTAGTAAGTGCAACTGAGCCTACCAAAACAAACTTTCTGATAAAAAAATAAATGTATGAAATTACCTAGGGAAAGATAGCACAGTATTAGTTTTTCATAGCTTATACTGCTTCGCTCTCTGTGCTCTGTCTGTGCATGGTCTGTGCAGCCCGCAGCCGTAGCGTACATCAAACCTCAAGACAGCCCACGAAGCAAAGGGCAGAGGTATAGATAGACGTGGAGAAATTACGACGACTAGACGACTTGAACACTCTTAGAAATATGTCAAGTCAAACTCCTTTAAATTATGAATTACTTAAGATTCCAAGGTATAGTTGCATGCACGTTGAAAGTACGGCGCAACACCTCAAACATCGCCCCACAGAGCAATATTTCAGATTTTCTTTAAAAGTGTCATTTTCTAAATCGAATATATGTGCACGTGGGAATATTTCTGTTTAGACAAGACATGCCAAACAAAGCACACTCGTACGAAATATATGACTATCTGTCTGAATTTTTACCAATTTACGCTTAACAATGACCCAACGAACGAGTCATACTCTTTCTGAATACCCGTTTCGTACCGTCGCGTCACCATAAGTTTTGTTATTTAAAAGTGAACACTCATTCTGCTTCCTTTAAATATATGCATGCAAGTCTAGGGATTACTTTAAAAAAATACAACCGTTCAGAAAATGTATACTCCACTTCATCCAGCTAAAAAGTGAGGTACACTTCGTTTTACTACATTTTGAGCATATTGCATCACTTCAATGCGTATCTTCATTTGAAGCATTACATATACTTAAACCCACGAGAAAAAAAATCCACCACGACCATGACTAATACTCAATGCACGGATCGACACTGACACCACAATCTTTAACGAAAGCAATATCTCTGAAAACCCCAAAGCCAGGCCTTATAAGTCTCTCCGTACACAAAACCCGTGGTGGAGGAAGAAGGTTACGCAAGCCAATATGAAGTGTAAACTTTATTACTACATTATATCCCCTTTCCATTTATACTTTATCATTTCGCTTTTGCTCTCTGCTCCGCCAGTAAATGGCTCTCGTGACAGCCGATTAAATGTGATTTCCCAAGGTTCTTTAATACAATGGGTTTCAATGTGCGTATGTATGTACTTTGAATCATTCACAAAGTAGACTCGCACTCAACCCTAGGATGTGATGTGATTCATCAAGATGATGAATGTTGTTAAAGCTATAGGACACATTTCAAGCAAGATATGAGTGCAGAGTACATCCCTGTACAATCGTAGGGATATGGGAACGAAATCATGTGTACCCATTAACATTTTGATACGTAGCAATTGTGAGGATTGGCTTATGCATCGTATTATGAACTAATAGTAATAATAAATACTTCACTAAGGAAAGACTTCGATGTTCCCATACTTCCACGAAAAATTCCAGTCATCAACGCACCATTACGTTATGCAACATGTACACCACCGTCATCATCCTAAAACTCTTCCCTTTCCTCACCTGCCTATGCAGCCTTAAAGGCA
>JAANSN010003472.1:0-18454 GCA_036850665.1 Dicranocentrus wangi | reverse complement strand
AGTATGTCGACGTTTTACAAACTACGTTGTCCTTTACTGTAAGCCGTGACGCACATTCAATCACATTTACTTTGATGACACGTATAGTTGTGCATGATCTGATGTACGATGTGTTAACGTTTGAGTAATGTAATAATAATATTTCGTCAGTTTATTGAGGTACGAGATTCACAAAGTTGAGCTTATAGATGTACGAGATTGATAAAGTCACGAGTATTTCGAGAGGACAGTCTTGGACAGATTTGTTTACAGAATAAAATTTGTTAGCGTATGAGTAATGAAATAATAATATTTCGTCAGTTTATTGAGGGATGTGAATGGTCAAGTCAGCTCGAGTCTGGGATGTGAATGGTAAAGTCACGAGTATTTCTATGTGGTGTGAAGGGCAAATCCGTATATCTTAAACAGTATATATCTCACACGTGTATTTTCGTAAATGATACTCCAACACATGGCAAGACTGCATTGCATTTCCTAGAGGTTGGAATTGGGAGTATATTAAATATAAAAATACATTTGAGCTGCAAGTAGAGTCGTTCTCTCCTTGAAGATTTTGTTATTTTCCTGGAGTAATATTCACTGAATTGCCATATTCATACAATAATTCATTCATTTCGTAGTCAATATGAGTACGTCACCGGACGAGGAGACTGTTGTGTGCGACAAATGTATCACTACGCTATGGTACAACAGCGCACCACACAGTACATAGTCCACTGAATAAATGCGGTCAAGTGGCAATATATGAGCAGGAGTGTATGTGCCAATCAATTAAATTACGATAAATACGTTCTGGCATGCAGTGGTTAAAAACGTTGGGTTAGATTTAACCATGGCATTGCGCAACATTAAGTAAGTCGATGGGTTTGGGTGAATATAATATGCTGTGTGGTTATGCAGTAGGTTTTAATGAGTAATATGAAATATTCCCAATGTGAACTCTAGATAAACACTCGAGCTTTTCATATAGAATCTCACTCGTCCAAGTCGTTTCGCTTATCAGTAAATCCGTCAGGTCACAATCCTTACGGAAGGTCAGCCATGAATCGAGAGCATCACTCACCATAGTCGTCCAACACCACACAACACTATACATTATTTACGTATTTAAATTCAATCAAATAACAACATACATAATATGCATCAACAACCATGTAAGTTAACCAAGGAAGGTAGGGTAGGTATGCACTCCACACTAACAAGTGACATGCGAGGTAAGGACAACACCATGGTAGTCCAACAACAGACAACACTACATACTTCACGTATATATACACATGTACAAGATACATTTCGACAGTCACATACATAGCATGACAACACTCCAACAACAGACAACACTACATACTTCACGTACGTAAATTCGACCAAATAATAATGCACCTAATATACATGTAATGTAAATTAACCATGTAACAAGCCCATGTAAATTAACTGAGAAAGACACTCCTCACTAACAAGTGGCATGAGAGGTAATCCCCGGGTAGACTTACCCAACACGGGGAAGTACTCCCCACACTAACAAGTAGCACGAGAGGTAATCTCCGGGTAGCCTTACCCAACACGGGGAGGTACTCCCCACGCTAACAAGTAGCACGACAGGTAATCCCCGGGTAGCCTTACCCAACACGGGGAGGTACTCCCCACGCTAACGGGGGAATTTGAAAACAGGAAACGGCGAAAAGCAGAACATAACCTATTACTCCCCTGGACAAAAACCATCAAAAATCCAATGTATTTGAAACTCAGTACCTTGGAAACGGTTAAGATTATGATGGTACACCAAAAGCAAAATTTGTAAAGCATTAATGGCTCTATCGAATCAGCAACCTGAAAAATTTTTCCAACACATGTCAATAACATACTGATTTCAACCATGCAAAATGCAATTACTCGGTAATAACCATTTTGTACTTGTCCATCCGGGACAAATGACACAGGAAATAAAATCCTCATGAAAAATTGATCTAGAATCAAAACTTAAAACTAAAATTTTCGAAGATGCACTGGTGATGTTACCTCGGTAGTTATCATATTGCAGCTGGTAGGTAGTTTGGTCGTCGCAACCCAGGACATCATGCTCCATCCTCCCTCCGTTGTCAAAAGGCCTGAGCTGGATATCTAACGGGAAGTTGATTCTATAGTGGTCACTGGCTAAGAAACTATCTAGAAAAAATGGAGGGATTAAATAAATAATTTGATTGGAATTGCTGTTATTATAGTATATTTCTTGGCAACTACACTTTCTCGACACTAGCTTTTCATTTTAGAATCTAACAAAATGCAAAAGTTTCATTTACAAAATTGAAGGCAAATGGCAAAATAGTGTTGTTTGGCAGATTTATTAGGGCGAATGATTATCAGGTAATACCAGTTTGAGTTCAACTTCCAACTTTGATGTATAACATGGTATTATGGATTTTTNATCAGGTAATACCAGTTTGAGTTCAACTTCCAACTTTGATGTATAACATGGTATTATGGATTTTTAATTAACCTAATTTTTATTATCCCAATTCATTTAACTGATTTTCGTTGAAAAATGAAGCTTTTTGTTTATCAAGACAGCCACCTTTCACATATGTTTTACATGAAAAACGCACAAGTGATTTCGTATTTTTGAGTAATCAAAGCCAAAAATGCTTCAAATTTACAGCCTTGCAATTTTCTAATGCATCTACATTCAAACTTTAGTTGGTTGGTTATAGTTGGTTCTGGAAGTACATGTAATTTGCCAAATTGCATGATGTCTCGTCGTAAATGGCAGATTAGTCGCAACAACTACTAGAATTACAACTACAAGGATCACGAGGCTACTTGTTTGTGTTGCAGCAGCGTCAACATTGAAACCGTTGTAGGCACGTGTTTGCTCCACGAGGATTTCAACTAACAGAACAGGCAGACGGTTAAATTGCCTCGTGTTTTTCTCTAGTCTGATCACGTGGCCTGATGGCAGACGCCACCACACTGCCTTTTCTTTTATTTATACTCCCGCAATTTTTATTTCCAGTCGAGGCCCTCCATCGTCGTAAAGGCATTTGGTTTGGAGTTTACCAAATAAAACAATAAGGTTTCGTTTTTTATTTAAAACTCCGGTATTGAATTCTTCAACAAAATGCTCAGCGACAGGATTTATTGGGGAATTGAAAAAGCGATGGGCCTTGTCCAGCTCCTTTCCCTGTCACAACTAAATTTTCACCCAGAAAAGCAACTCTTTTTCCAGCAAAATTCGCCCAAGATAGACAAGCTCGTGGCCACTTACCACATTTTGTGCATTTCCTGGGGATCCGCAAACAGCCTTCACATGATCCACCTGTATTTTACTGGGGAGCTGAACCGTCTCAACCTGGCACTCCCCTGGTATCTCGTGGGAAGTCTGGCCTGGATGACCCTTATCATCCTGTCCATTTTCTCAGCCGAATTGGGACGCATCTTTAACGGAGCGCTCATTTTCACTCGCCAGTTGCAAAGTAAGCAAGCCAGAACCCGTAATTATTTATATTATATGGGAAAATACTTATTGCTTCATTTTTTATGTTGCACCCTCTTCAGGCGACTATATGCCCGGATACCAACGGAATCAAAACGGACAAATGGCCCACATTTTGGTTTCCCTGCTATGTGGAGCCTGCGCCTGCTCATTTCTTGGAGCGACGCTATACTGCGCTTACGACCCCCGTGGGGACATTTGGTTGGGCGTGGTACTTCCTCAACGAATTTATTCTCTCATCTTTCCTCCGGTCCCGTTGGTTGTGGTCCTGTTCCACGGCTACCTCCTCCTCCTCGGTCATATCAGCATTGCCGTTGTGGTTGGCGGTCTGTTCCTTGGAGGGATGTACTTGGCTCCCAACGGTCCTCCAAGAAATCCGGCTGGGACGCCCCTCCTACAAGACGGATGAGAGTCTGAGAAGCTCGGCAAATTTGAGGCGGACCTACCGGGCCGCCCAGGTTTTTGCAGGAAACTTGTTTTCTGATTTTGGAATGTTTTTTATGATTGCAAATGTGGTCCTTATGAATTCAGCCATTTACATTAATTATGTTTTCATCCGGTACGGCGGAGCAGCAGAGCTTCATGCGGTGACCAAGGTGCAGATGGCCGTGCAGGAGGTGCTGGTTCTCGGCATTTGGGCGTTCATCCTCGAGTTGGGGCGATATATTGGGGGGAGGACTGATAAGGTTATTCACTCGTGGAAAGGGAGGGAATGGGGAGGAGATAAGAAGGAGAGCAGGATCATGAACAGGGTGCGCAAGTCTTGCAAGCCGATAATGATTTGCTGGGGGACGCGATTCGTGATTAGGCGAAAGACGCCAATGGTGTGTTTGAAGGGTGTGATGCGAGGCACAATGAGAGCTCTGGTGACTACAAAACGCTAATAAATAATTAGTGCAGGAGGAGGAGGGAAAAGTCGGATGGACAAACATCCCACAATAGCTGTACTTCTTATACTAACAATAATAACTATTATTAGTATTTATATATTTCCGTGTTTGTAATTAATAAATAATTAGTTGGTTATTTCCCATGCTATTTTTAACATATATGCCTTACTACAACAATCCAGCTTTGGTTCAATCCATTTCGTTGAAATATAAGCTGGACAATCTTGCCGTCCTCCCTTTTATCTTAATCATTCATACTATCTCGGTGGTTATTTTGTTTAAACAACAATCAACAAACAACAATCTTTACCAGCTAGTTACCAGGGAATCTAATACTAGTGCTAAAAAGTCCGTCTGGAGGAACTAAAAAGACCAGTACATCATTCTTAGATCTCGAGGTCAAGCGGGTCTCGCGGGTTAGAATGGGAACCATGTAAATGCCATATATTAGCACGCTTGCACCCCTAACGGCGCGTCAAAAACAGTTTGAAGTAAGGTTATTACCAGGGAGAGGTTTTACAGTTTCAGTTCGTGTTTCAAATCCTTAGCGAACTATTTGATTGGATTAAATAAATTAGAATACATGAAGTGTAGTATAATTATGAAGATATGCATACTAAAATCGTAATCGACTTCGTTAATTTTGTCGATACAATTTGATTAAAACCTTATAATGGCTACAAAACGAAATCCAGATGGGATGATCACCTGTATGGGAGTATTTCACGAGAGAAGAAGACAGAAATGAAGCTACTTGTAATTAATGGATTATTTAGACATTGGTTCATAAAATTGATTGCGGTTCCAGAAAGAGCGGTTTTCACAATTTGTAACGGAGGCTACTAGAGCATGTATATTAAAGCAATTATGATTATGTGTAACAATCCGCTGCAACGGAAAAAGCAGAAGAGAATCAAATGATGCTCGACAAAGTCGTCGTGAGACTGTCAACAGTTGATGGATTGCTTTTCCACACAATTGCCCATTCGTCGGCAGTGCGAGGTTTGGCCCACAACTATTTAAATTTGCCTATTCCATTGTCGCCCACTACGTTTGCACCATCACTTTAGCTTGTCACTCACTAAAAAGGTGAGCTTGTCAAGAAAATTCACGAGATGGAGGAAAGGGAAATCCAGCTCAAGGTGTTTTTAGATTCGAATGGATCTCAGTCGCCAAACGTAGATACATGAATATTCACCGCCAGCCAGGGTCAGATAAATAATTTAGGGTTAAGTCGGATAAAAGGAAGTTCAACCTTAGATGCATGTCTAGCTTTACTAATAAAGAAGCTTCAAAAATATGACGTCAACTTCACGGTTGAGTTCTGCGTGGTGACTGACTGACCGTCAGTAACGACGGGATTCGGGCGACTCACAAGGACATGGTTTCATGTGCCAGGCGAAATTTGGAGGATGAATGGTAACTTCTGGAGCAGAATTTAACGCTGCGTTCAGTAGTGTATTGTATTTTTTGCAAAACATATACCTGTAATTATGGCGAGTGAATTTTATTTCTATTGGGAATAAACGCTGCGCTGGCCGCAAAATGGTCCCAGCTTTAGTCCACAGACGGTAAGTCCTGGTCTGTCCGTCTCTCCCCGGGATCGCTTCTTCCACTACTGCTAACGGCCAGTCCAGCCGCTTTCGATTGTCCATCTCGACAATCACGACGTCTCCTGGCTTCAACTCAAGTGGTAGTGAACCGGAAGTCCTCGCTGACCTCAACTGGCCGAGATACTCCAAGCGAAACCTGGAACTATTAGATGTATGAATGCAATGTATATGCACACATACAATAAAAAGGAGTGCCAGTTGGGCAGAGTTCCGATCCATACGGGATTGAAAAAGAGAGTGTTTATTGAATTATGAATCAGGGTATTTATACCCTACGCAGAACATGATTCCAGTACAAAAGAAATCTTTCATATAACCTTACGCTAAAAATAAGTCTAAAGACGAAAGTAGGCCAGTACCTACCTGCATTCCCATGAACATACCTTATTAATATTGTATATTTGTACATTGTTGTATTATTGTATTCAGATTGATATTACAGATATAATAATACATAATGCTCCTTCTACCCATTTTCATGCTCACTCATGTTTGTTTCTGGCTTCATGTTGGCTAGGAGTAATACTCTTCATTCCTAGCTTCCCTTTCAAGTAGCCGTGTTTATCCCTGGATAATGCTTTTGTGAATATATCGGCACGTTGTTCCTGCGTGGGTGTATAGTTTATCTCGAAGGCCTTGTTTTCTATTAGGTCTCTATTAAACAAATATTTGATGTCGATGTGTTTTGAACGCCCATGCAGAGTGTGGTTCTTTGCGAGCTTGATAGTGCTCTGATTGTCCACGAATATCTGTGTAGGCTCGTGTTGTATGTATTGTCATTACCTGCCTGCACGTCTCCCTTTCACTTTTGGTTGACGTGTCACCTAAATTTGAAGCTGCGTGGTTCTGTATCTGCTGGTGGGCAGCTCTCACTGTAGAGGGACTCCCCGTCTCTTTACAGTATCCAAGCTCACCGATGAACCTTCTGCTCCATATACCTTCTCTGCATCCGATATTTAGCGCAATCAACTCTGCTTCAGTGGAGGAGAGCGCGATCACATCTTGTTTTTTGCATGTCCATGATATTAATGCGTTATTTAGGAAGAATGCAGTCCCTGACATGGATTTCCTGTCTTCGTTGTCTGTAGCGTAGTCTGAATCTGTGTATCCATATAAAGACAAAGCTCCTTCTGATTCGCCGTATTCCAATTCCGCTGCTCTGGTCCCTTTTAGGTATCTCAGTACACCTTTTGCCGCCTTCCAATGTGTTTCATTATATCCAGACACATATTGCGATAATTTTGTGACTGCGAATGATATATCAGCTCGGGTTGTGCGGGAAATAAAGAGTAGTACACCTATCAGTTGCCTGTATGGAAGCTGGTGTTCACTGTGAGGTATCAATGTGAGTTCAACATTCAATATCAATGTGAGGTTGTATTCGTACTGGCTTCTTTGCATTCCACCATGTTAAATCTTTCAAGTGCCTCTTTTATCATTTTTGCATTTGTCAATGTTATTTTCCTATTTTCTTGCCTGATTTCAATACCAACGAATATATCAGTTGGGGTTATTTTCATTTTAAATTCTCCCTTTATGGTGTGGAGCATCTCGTCCACTGTCAGCAAGCAGTCATCTACGTATTAACACATATACATTTCTTTTTCGTGTGATATGTATACGCACGGATCGCATGAACTCGAGGTGAACCCATGTAATTGTAAGAAGTTACTGAACCTTTTCCCCCAGTTTTTTCCAGATTGTTTTAAGCCATATAGGGACTTCTTCAGTAGGCATACCATGTTCTTATTTTCGTCAAATACTTGTGGTTGTCGCATGTATATAGTTTCTTCGAGTAATCCATTGAGGTATGCCGTTGTTATGTCACATGTATTTATTGTGAATCCCTTTGCTGCGGCAATTGCTAATATTAACCGTATGGATTTGTACCTACATACATTTGAAAATGATTCCAGGTAGTCTAATCCATAGCGTTGTTTATAACCGCATACTACTAATCTGGCTTTTAATCGTTGGATTTCTCCATCTTGGTTGGTTTTTACTGTAAAAACCCATTTATTGTCGAGGATTTGAGTATCATTTAGGATATCCTCCATTGAAACAAGTTCACATGTTCCATTTTCATAATGACTTTTTATTTCTGCATGCATCGCCTGCATCCAGTCATTCGTGTTTTCGCCAACCATTGCTTGTTTGTATTATTGTGGTTCAGCAATGCATTTTGAGAAGTTATTCTGGAATTGCTTGGTTGGTGTTCTTTCCTCTTGTGTTCGTAGCTGCATTTTATGGCTTGGTATTTCTACCACTGTCTTGCCTTTGCCTGATATATTGGCTTTGAAATGCTTGCTACCCTTTGAGATATCCAATCTTACTGTATTCTTCTCCTGCCTGCCCCTTTTCGTTGTCTTATTAGATGAGCATGGGGTTTCTTTATCATCGGTTATATTCCCACTCGTACTCAGAGGATTCTCCAGTTTCAGTTGATATCTCACTTTCGTTATCGGTCACGAATGTTACATCCTCATTCCCGTATACTAGAATTTCTTATTCCTGCCTACCTTCTTCAGCATCTCGTATTGCAGCTGCATCAGCTTGGGTTTCTTTTAGCCTCACGCGCCAAGTCCTTTCTGGTGGGGTTGTCACTGTAGTCCGTGATGCCCAGGCTGTCCAGGTTCCATAAATCCTCAATGGACTTCTCAGCGACATGGAAGTTGTTGACGAGGTAGCTCCCGCTGGGGAGTCGTGATGCTTCAACGGGCAGCTTGCCAGTGAGGACCCATCCCCACTTTACCTCCATTGCTACTGGACCGTAGCCCAAATCCACAATTCTTCCTGTGTAGCACCGGCCAAGTACGTCGGTGCCAAAAATCATTTTAACGGTAGTGCTCACACTACCAAAATCTGGGAACACTATTCCCCTCTTTCCAAATTCCGTTACCCAAGGACCAGGTGGGGGTGGAGCAACAACTCTCCTGAGCACGTCGCCGCAACTGACATCAAAGCTCAATCTATGAGCACCAGACATTTCAGACACCACCAAATTCACAGTCTCATATTTTAAGGGGCCCAGTTTCTTACCCCCAAAAGTCATGTGGAGTACCTCATCAGTCTTTTTCACCTTCAACTCTCTACCAACTTGTTTTAAAACAAAGGATCTCTGGGAACCCGTATCCAAAAAGGCACGAGCTTTGCGTTGCTCGCCGCCCGGCTCATGTACTAAAACCGGCAGCATCTGTAGGGGCACCTCCGGCATTCCAGCTAACGACGACGCCTTTACTACATGTTGTAATGCAGTCTGGGTTGACTCGGTCTTGCTTGTGCCGGGAACTGCAGCTCACTGACATCCGGACTCGCAGTGGGAGCTAGAAAGCCTTGTCCTCCTCCGCTCCCACTATTACACATTATTGCAAAATGTTTTTCGGCGCACATGGGACACTTCACCTCAAAATTATATTTCGACGGGTAGTGCGAGCCGAAACAAGTAAAACACAATCGCTTTCGTTGTAGAATTCCACGTTTCTCTCGAACAGTCATCTGCGCTGACCAGAAATCCCACGACTTGTGACGCTTTTCACAAAAAAAAACACGTAAGTTGTACTTTGCTGTTGACCGCTAGCTACCAAAGTAGTTGCTGTTGCTAATTGTCCTCTGGTTGAGTTTCCAGAATGATTGGACTTGCTGGATTTCCCGATGTTTCCTCCTTGTGTTGATAGTTGTGAGTGAGCCAGCCTTCTCTCCACCCAACTATTACATCCTGTTGGAGGAACTCCACCAGTTTGTCTAAATCCTCAGAGAAAGTTGCATGTCGCTGCCACGCTTTAAGGACATTATCTGAAAGGCACGACTCCACAAGAGGGTAGAGTATTTGATTCTCCATTCCTCCACACTGATCACACGCCTCACTCGTCGCGCCAAGAGTTTCCAGGTTGCGAATCTGAGAAGTCAAATTGGTAAC
Organism: Dicranocentrus wangi; assembly: GCA_036850665.1. Taxonomy (NCBI): domain Eukaryota; kingdom Metazoa; phylum Arthropoda; class Collembola; order Entomobryomorpha; family Entomobryidae; genus Dicranocentrus; species Dicranocentrus wangi. Next base: position 8,545 of record JAANSN010003472.1, on the reverse strand, counting down.
TAGTGTGATAAACTCATTTTGTTTTTATCGGCTGATGTATCCGTCACAAGTTTCAATAAATCACGAATATATAGTTTTACTAATACATTCTTCCTTCCGTACCTATCTTTCAGAATTGCTAACGCCTTCGAGTAGTTGCCGACTGTGTTCGGGAAACTCTGCACAAGCTTCCTCGCCTCTGACTCTTTTTCCATGGACTGGACCAGGTACTCGAATTTTTGCGTCTCATGGATACTCTTATCATGTCTGAAAATGCTGACCAGAACGCTAGCCAGTTGTTGAAGTCTCCATCGAATTTTGGGAGCTCGCGTTAGGTAGATATGGGTGAATGGGTTCGGTAATTGGAATATTCACATTCCCTGGAGCCGGCTTTTGTAACAAGTCACCTGGGTATAATACCGCAGCTTTTTTCTCGACACGGAGCTGTTGACACTGCAATGTGTAAACGGCTTTCCTCAGTTCCCCAAATTCCTTCGCCTTCTTCTCCTTTCCGTACAGCTCCGACAGCTGTTTGGCACGTTCCAAATATTCCGTCATGTCAAGAGCGACACAATCGCTGATAGCCAATAAGTCTTCTTTTGTATAATGGTCAGTTCCAATGTTGGCTTTTAACCTTTCCATGGCTTCTCGTATAATTAATTCTTGTGTTTTTATGGCCTCCAATTCCCAATCCAAATCCACTCCTCCTGTATCACCTGTTGTTGACTGTTTCACCCGTTCCAGCATTTCTCGACAATCCAGTTCCAGGCTAGTTGCCACCTTGCTGATCTGGGCTGCTTTTCGAACCTCCTCACGATACTCGTCTGCCTTCTTTGCCTTTGCCAAGGCGTCGAGGTACTTGTCATGAATTTCTTTAAAATTCATAACTTGGCGTAGCACAAAAGTAAGGTCAGTCTGCAACTGCTTTTTGTCTAGGTGTTCTTTCTGCAACTTCTTCGACAGCTACCCGAACTCCTCTTCCAAACCCTTGGCTTTCCCATTCACTTGGAATTTGAGGTCATCCATTATGGGAGTAGGTTAAGTCTTTCCAAACACAAAAACTAACTAAAACAGTTATAATATTACCTTTTTCCACAAAAATCTACTTTTCACAATGTTTTCAGGTTGACCTTGACCTCTATCCTGCCAAGGTCGCCATTAATTTGAAATAAATGGGTTTTCAGTCACTCTAAACTACAGAAGGTGCTACGTCGCACCACTAGATAGGGAGGTCACCCGGAAGTACCTGAAAGTCACCCGATGTCCGCCGTCTTCCTCACGGATCCGTGTCAGGGGCCCTGCTCAGTGGAATTCTGAGGGGTTCGTAGTCCCATTCTTCAGCCCGATGCTCGTCGTAAAATAACTTGAACAACAAAACTCTTGTTTATTTATTATAAACAAAACGAAACCAAAATATTTCTTCAAATTTGTAATTATCACAAAAACCTCCTCGTTCTGAGGAGGGTAATTAAAGGGAACAAAATACTGAGCGCGCAAGCTCACTAAAAACTAATAAACTATTAAATTATTGCTGCCGCAGCAGCAGCTCCGCTCATGATCACCACCAGACCCAGTTTCACTACTACCACCATTACTCAAAAATACAAGTAAAAGACTTGTCCCATGTGTAGAGATACGGAACCACGTCTTCAACTAAAAACCCCCTTCTTCGCTCCGTATCTCCCACATTTAATGGGGTCAAGAGACCTTCACCAGCGTCTCAGAAGGCAGATGGGGCTCCCTTCCACTTGGACTCTGTTGGTAGAGCCAATTTCCCCAAGAAAATCAATGCATACATGAAGACCTATATAATTTATGTGTTTATGTCAAAACCTGATGCACCACTGCAGCATTTAAAATTGAGCCAGAATATCAAGTATGTTTTCAGTCATATACATGATGTACATCGTCCATCATTGAAACGGCGGTCAAATCCTGCTTTCGTCTCTTTTTGTAGTTTCTAAAAGTAATAGTAAGAAGTTCTACTTTAAAAGACGCACGGTGAATATATTTTACAATGAATTGCCACATTTTATACTATAAAGGAAATTACATGACGCATAATCTTGTAACTAAAGCTCCCTGAACCTCCATAATAAAAATTAGAAAGTTTATATCTGCTTCTGCAACTATAATTGTTACTCAGCTTGATTCTCGCAGATAAAGACGATGGAGCGTTTAGGCAGACTTCAATATTCTCCGTAAACAATATATTATGCTATTTTCAAAGTATGGCTTTAATGGGATGGACTTCTAAGTGGCCGTATTGTGACTATGCGAGCTTACTCAACTTTTATGTGTTGTCTTTTGAGCTTAGCATAATACAATTATATGTACACAATGATCACCAGTTCACTCCAACATAATGAGTTCATTTTTATTTTTTATGATCCAACAAAGACTATCTCCAGTTCGTGTTTGGAGATTTTGCGACAAATACACGTCAAAATAAAGTGTGCTGTTGTATTTTTTCACATTTACATTAGTCATTGACGCCTCCAGCGTCTTTGATTTGTGCACTCGGTTTGCGTGTCCTGCCTTGGTTTAAATTCTTGTATTTTCGTTCAAGCCGCAAAATCACCAAATTTATTATGTATTTCAAAAACAAAAATGATGTCGTGGAACCTATTAGTCGAATTAAGTGCAACCAGCAATAACGACTCGAAAGGTAGCTGATATATTATATACCAAATCGTAATGTGAACTTTACATACAGGTCATTTTGTTCCACCGCTACTCCCCCGGCTACCAGTACCACCGAAGCGGTTATCCCACTCACGGCCAACGTTCTAGCATGTCACCTCCGTTTTGACTATGATTTAAAATGCAAATACCCCGTGGTGGACTTCCCCTGGATCATCCACCACTACATCAAGTTTAGGCAGCCATTACGATGCGTTAAGCACCCCTACATTACGGACCATGTATCCTAGCAAACATTTAGGTAGGCACAATACACATTTTTTAAATTCAACGTTGTAGTAACATTAAAACATTTTACAAGATTCAATTGGATATACAACTACAATAAACCCATCTCCCTACCCCATGTTTATCGAACTCAACCCGACAATTATGGATCGCATGAAAAACACAAGTCCTTCTATTACTATGCTACCACAGTGCTGACCAACGGTAATCTTCTCTGCTGCCTTGTTATATGCTATGTAGTGTACTGGGAGAGGGAAGACCGTGATGTTATTTGGTGCTGTCAGAATATCACTGCCAGATTCTACTTTATTTCTCATCTATAACTACATCTCAACAGTCACATAACCAAGCAATATACATATACAGGAGATGAGACATTTGTATTGTAGTTTATGTATCACATATTCTTATATATTAAATAAAACATTGGTCCAGTATGAGTCCTCAAGGAACTCATATATAGCAATCCCTTATACACATCCCAGCCACCGCAGGTGCAACACATCCGATGATGATTGTTCCGACTCCACCAGCCACGTCATCGTGCACAGTAGAAGGTAACGTAACACATACGTGAATGTTACAAGAAAGAAATAGAATTATTCTTGATATTGTCACATGGTGGCATGTAATTTATGCACGGCTGGACAAGCCGTGTATAAAATGCATGCCCTTTCATCTCTCATATGTCGCACAGTGCATAGTACTAATTAGGTATGTAGGTGAAAAATGCTTAGCATGGCCGAAGCCAAGCTGAGCACCAAAAATACGTATTTTATTATTAATTTAAAAGGATTGAGAAAAGCAGAGGTTTGTGGTGGAGAGTGGATGCGAGCAGCGAGAAACAAGAAACTAAAGGAGATAAGAGCCCCCTCGTTGTCCGTATCCACTCCTGCATGATGGTGACAAAAAGGAACAAAATTGCGAACGGAATGCTATTTACTTGGCATTGCCCTATGTTCGCCCTGGTAAATTAAGAGATAATGGGATTATAAATTATTCTAAATTAAGTGGCCACAAGCAAGCTTGTGGCCGACTTGCAAAGAAATGAGGAGAGAGAAATTGGCAAGGGAGAGAAAGAGGGTGAACACGATCATTATGATCATCAGAAAGAGAATCGACTCCTAAACTCCTGGCTGTTCACACCTTAGGAAGCAAATTAAGTTGTAAAAATTAGTTTAGGATATAAAAGAGAACATGAACACATCAGAACAAGAGTATACACACACCACATAGAAACTGTACGAGAGGGAAATCCCGGGTGTGTGTCCTCATACACATACTCGGGAGACGCGAGTTTCAATGAATAAAAGTTACATTTTTACCTCTAGTGAATAAAACTAAATCTCAAAGCGTGACAGGCAATACATCGTGATCATTATTTCCGACTTTTGGACATTTATACCTGCAGCATCCATCGTTCAGTACTTATCATCATCAACATTCATGCTCATCACCCGACTTACACTTTCCGCTCAACAATATCAAATTTATTTCCTAGGTTATGTCACGCGCTCAGCCGCTGTACTTCAAAACACTGCCGATTCTGCAGCTGCCTCTCCAAGTAAGCCGTGAAAAAAGCACATTATTTTGCCGTTGTCAACTTGAGTAGCAAGAATTGTTTACGTTTTTTTTCTAAGTGAACATCATAGATTGAACCTCCAAGTGGACATTTAAAAAAACTTCCGAGTACCCCATCAATTGCAACAATAGTGTATGCTACTACAATACATCGCATATATTGTATAATCCTTCAAATACATATATATATATATATGAACGCATAATAATATAAATTATTTTGTAAGCTTTACATGGTCGTGGCTCGGGCTGGAAGGAAACGCCTCGGCTCGAGTTTTACCTCTGCCGCACGTATTTTCCCACCAGCGGGATCAATTTTACTAAAGATGCCAATAATTAATTCCGCTATTTTCAACTTATTATGAATCAAAATGGTGGAAAGAATTTATTTTCGTTTTTTGCAGTTTGTATACTAGAAAAGCCGTAGTTGTTGATATTGCCAGCTCTAACCCTGACTAACAAATGAATGCTATACTATAATTCACATGTCATTGGAAAGCCTGACACTTGTTCTATCAGATAACATACCGGTCAGATTGTTTCAGCAAGTCCTTTAGAAGATATATGCCTTATCTCATACCTTATCTTATTTTATACTCATATGCTTGCTATTGTGAGCGATAATGCTCAGAGTCATAGGAAGAGGGGTAATAAGACTAAGGAGGGAACTACGACACGCCAGCCATGTTCATCGCCCTCATGATACCAGACCGGTGTTGGCAATGACACGCAAGAGAAGAAGGAAGATTGCATTCAGTTCGACGTTGGCCTTCAGGGTGGAAGGTGCTTCTGGACACATTACTGGAGTGACCGTTTAGTTAGTCCCGTCACCGTCAACGCCACGTCACACTAATTTAAGTTTAAGATTAATTTTGTCAATGGTCAATAGTTTTCCCGTCAAATAAAGTCGTAGGTTGTTGTTAATTGTGAATAAATTGTCCTCCTCCCCCGTCATTTTGGCATCTCAATACGCTTACACTATATTTTTTATAACGTGCTCATGGACAAATATTAGTATTATTATTTGTTTTTATTTCGCATATTGCTTTAAAGCGACACTTCTCTATTCATCCCATGATATTTATCTGTTGTGCACTCCACTTTCATTTAAAGGCAATTTAAAGAACATTTATATGCAAAACCTACTTTTGATTTACAAATCAATACCGACACTGTTTCGCTTGGTTTTGATGGTCAATCATGTCAACTTGGCAAAATGTTTTTTACATCCATGCTTACGCCTGGCGCGAGGTGCCCTTTACGAATTAAATATCCCCGTTTAACCCTCTAGGTAATTTTCTCTCTCATTTCTTTCTCCCCACGTGGCTCCAAGCATTGGAGTAAATAAATGAAAATGGAAAAATATATGCAACTGTATTAAAACACCACATCAAGGTACATGACTGTTTTTGCTTTGTTTTTCAATCCACTTTTCAGGAATTGCCAATCGATTGAACCAAAATTGTGGATTTGGAGCTTTTCAAGAAATTTAAATCAACGTTGGTGCGGAAGTCAAGTCATGCTTTCATGAGGGTCATTCCCTCAACACAAAGCTTCCGGGTCGCCACTACTTGTTTCATCCGTCATCCAGTTCCATTTTTTTGGCTTGTTCGCACAACACCTTTGAAAAGCGAGAGAGAAAAAAATGTTAAGCGACAGGCTTTACGGAGGGATCGCTCAAGCGATGAAACTAGTACAGCGTCTCTCCATGACACAACTAGATTTTGACCCAAAGCAACAACTCTTTTTTCAGAGAAATTCTCCCAAGATAGACAAGCTCGTGACCACTTACTACATGCTGTGCACGGCTTGGGGCTCCGCAAACAGCCTTCACTTGGTCCACCTGTATTTTACTGGGGAGCTGAACCGACTCATTCTGACACTCCCCTGGTGTCTCGGTGGAAGTCTCATCTTAATGACCTACATCATCCTGTCCATTTTCTCATCCGAATTGGGACGCATCTTCAATGGAGCGCTCATTTTCACTCGCCATTTGCAATGTAAACAAGCCAGTCTCTTGAATAATTATTTGCTATAATTATTAATATTACCTACATGAAAAACACTTATTGCTTCATTTTTTATGTTGCCCCCTCTGCAGGCGACTATATGCCTGGATACCAACGGAATAAAAACGGGCGAATCCCCCACATTTTGGTATCCCTATTGGTTGGAGCGTGCCTCTGTTCATTCCTTGGAGCGACCCTATACTGCGCTTACAACCCCCGTGGGGACAGTTGGTTGGGCGTGGTTATTCCTCAACGCGTTTATCACATCTTTCCGGTCCCGCTGATTGTGGTCCTGTTCCACACCTACTTTCTTCTAATTGGTCATATCAGTGTTGCCGTTGTGGCTGGCGGTCTGTTCCTTGGAGGGATGTACTTGGCTCCCAACGGTCCTCCAAGAAATCCGGCTGGGACGCCCCTCCTACAAGACGGATGAGAGTCTGAGAAGCTCGGCAAATTTGAGGCGGACCTACCGGGCCGCCCAGGTTTTTGCAGGAAACTTATTTTCTGATTTCGGAATATTTTTTATGATTGCAAATGTGGTCCTTATGAATTCAGCCATTTACACTAATTATGCTCTCATCCGGCACGGAGCAGAGCTTCACATCGTCACCAATGTACAGCTTGCCGTGCAGGATGTGCTGGTACTGGCCATTTGGGCGTTCATCCTCGAGTTGGGGCGATATATAGGGGGAAGGACTGCCAAGGTTATTCACTCGTGGAAGGGAAGACAGTGGGGAAGTAAGTTGGAGACCAAAGTCATGAACAAGGTGCGGAAATCTTGCAAGCCAATCATGATCTGCTGGGGGACGCAATTTGTGATTAGGCAAAAGACGCCAATGGTGTGTTTGAAGGGTGTGATGCGAGGCACAATCAGAGCTCTGGTGACTACTAAACGCTAATATTAGTGCAGGAGGAGAAGGAGGAGGAGGGAAAAGTGGGATTGACAAATATCCCACAACAATAGCTGTACTACTTATATAAACAATAACAATAATTAATGATAATATTTATGATATTTATTTCCGTGTTTGTTATTAATTAGTAATTAAGTAGTTTTGGAGTCAAACATTTAAAAAGTATAAATTCTTTAAATTTAAAGTATAATTTAATGGCCATAATGTTACAATGTTCGTCTTCCCTCTATTTATTAACTTGCGACGTAGAAGCAAGTTACATATTAGTTTTGGCCACGGCGTCCGTGTCTGTCTGGATGTCCGATAGCACTCCGAACAATTACAGTTTTCAATATTTTCAAAAAATTCTTTCACCAATAGAATCATCAGTACATATATAGGTTGTTATAGCTCAATCGAAAGAGCACAGAAAGTTACATCTAAAACAATGTTTAAAATTTGAAAATTATTCGTGTGCGCGCCGCTGGAGGCGCTTTAACTCAGTTTAAACAATTATGAATAACTCAGAAACTAATAAAGTTTTTGACATTATGTTTTCACAAATGGATACATACAAGTAAAAATCACTTTGTGTCTTAGTGCAGACAGTATCGTGCGCGCGGAATGCGCGTTGAGGCGCAACCTCGAAATTTCGCAAATAGCCATCCATAGTGTGTTAATGCACAATGGAAAGAGCACGAAGAGCTACATCTACAACACTATTTAAAACACAAAAAGCAGTGTAAACAGAAAAGCACCACAAGCAGTAAACAGAGGATAGTACAGAAAAGCACGCGCAAGCTATTTTGTGCTGCAAATGGGAGCAAGTTGTCTATATCTGCACTTGAGCGGTTTATTGTAGGAATAATGTCAAATAATATTCTCATGCATGGGAAAGGTGGAGTACCTGATAAAATCCTCTTCTTTTCGGTGTATTTTCGCTTTAAGCATTAAATGTCGTGACTCATGTTTTCCGCTTCAAATCCAATAAATAAATAATAAACCTTTTAAAGGTAGAAGTAAGGAGTGCGGGATTGTCCTTTATAAAGTTTTCGAACTTTTTGATTGGTGAATATTTGTGACCACTGAAAAATCACTAATTAACTATTTCAAAATCCAATTTTATCACTTCCTTTGAAATCAGCGTTGCCG
>JAANSN010003471.1:0-18455 GCA_036850665.1 Dicranocentrus wangi | reverse complement strand
GGCCAAACCGTAGTTTAGTAGGAAGAAAACTCTCGTAGGATGAAAAAATCGTTTGGTGGGATCCAAAACGTATTTGGTAGGAAGAAAACCCTGATTTGGTAGGATAAGTAATTCCATGCCCTTTAGAAACTGGTAACAAGAAAATAAGAATGACATTTTTCAATTGAGGATACACCTACCAATTAATATATAACGAAAAATAATTAAATCTTTACAATTGACGAAGCTTATTGCAATTTATAAGTTTCTGGAGTTTACTGCATACTGATTTATATTAAGGTAAAATCTTGGGGGAAGTCAGTTCACTAATCTGGCTAAATCTTTTAAAAAACTACAGTATAAACAGTTTAAAATAACATGGGATTAAGGGGTAAGTGCATAGGTAATTAATTCCATTATAAATTAATAACCCCTTTTACGCACAGTAATGCATTTTTATCAAGCTTAATCTACTAATACTTTCAATCCTACTTCCTTCCAACCGTCGCTCCAGATTTATACGGCAACTCGATTAAGCAGATTCATTTATGAGGATGGTCCAAGTGCAGGAGAGGAATTAAAACCGAAGCAAACGTAAAAGATGGAATAGAATATGTTTTCCAGAGTACCAAAATAATGAGTTGTTGCATCTCATTTCAACTCAAATTTCTCCAAAAAAAATCGTCGTTTTCAGGAAAAATAACTAAATTCGTAATTATACAGAGTCAAAATGCAGTAGTTGATGGTAATAGTATGCCATTTTAATGCTCCTTAACTTGTCAGTCCTAAAAAACTTAATGGTACAGTAAAAAATTATTAATGTGCCAGGTCTGATTTCTCTTTTTGCTACTAAAATCCCCATTAGAAAAAGAACATCAAGTGAGCTTGTGTGGTGGACTCGGCCTCCGCGAAGCGGTTATTGCTTTGATAGGTACGCAATAAGGTATGGCATTATTAAACCGGTAGACAAAACATAAACATGGGATTGGTTATCAATAAAAGGGTAGAGATGCGTCTTGGTGATACTGATACTATATTCATACTCAGTAAGTATATTTAGTAAGTGTATATATATAGTTACATATATTAAGTACCTGGGAATTTGGAACCTTTCGTAGTATTATGCAAATCCGCTTAAAACATATATGTTGATGTCAACTAGTAACCAATATAAGCAATATTAATTACTAATCTTAAGTAGGATATATGTGGAAGCGTAATATATTAGTATATTAGTATAGTATATTGGTATATTGGTGCATGGAGTGAGTGGATCATACTGAAAAACTGTCGTACGTTCATCAGATAATTTCAAAAAGGTAATAATAATTAATATAGCGTGTGGCAAGTGGAATATTATGGGTGATCAGGCAACATGTATGAGTATGTGGCTTGCAAAATGCAATTAAAAACAACAAATGCACATTAAAAGAGGAAAATGTACCTAATGACCCACCGAATGGATGCAAGGCGACATGCCACATGATATTTGTGATAACTGTAACGAACGGTAACCCAGCCACGAAAATATATTCAATAGAAGCATTTGGATAATATACCCTTTAAAGATTATGAAGCCCAAAAAATGACTTATTTTCATGGCAAATGCCACGATGAGACAATATTAGGACTTCATAGTCAGTCTAATTACTTAAAATTACGCATTATCTGTTTAAAATTCAGCTTTTGGTATTGTGAGTGAGTCTAAAAGTGGGTAAAAGTATTTAAGCGTATGAATCTGTTAATTCGCAACTGTCATCTCACTTGACTACGGAGGAGCCGAATCTGGCAGCGCAATACAGTCGTCATTTACATGTTTACTACTTCAAATAATAATATATAGAATTTTGACAATTTTTTTTACCAGGCAGCAACCACGCCACGTTCGATTAGTCTTGAAAATGAGCTATACTTTACCGTGAATCAATCAGGTTGAAAGGATTTGATTAGTTTTTAATTCCACTGAGCCGAATCGTCACCAGCGTCACTGTATGCAATTTGTGGAAAGGGCTTTTTAAACGTTGATTACACTGGCAAAGCTGGCTGTGCACTGCTGGCCATACACAGTTGAATATTATTATAGCGGACAAATCGGAGTGCATGAATAGGAATATGAGGGTTAATTTTATATCCATAAAATTTTTCATGTGTGTTTTACAAACTTCATGAGAAAAAGCTTGCCCCTAGTTGTTCATAGAAAACTAGGTAATTTTAGAATTCATGGCAAAATCCTTAATCAGAATTCAATATCGGAATATATTTTTTTTTGGCCGATTTGATTGATCTAGTTGGAAAAGTTGATGGTGTCCGGCAAGTTAGCAAGGAATAAGTCTTTCGTGGAAGGAAAGTCTACTCAATCAAGCCCATGGCATTTTTCGTCCATGGATGGGCTATATTAGAAAGAAATTACAACAAAAATGGCAAGTGCTCTAAAGTAGTTAAATATTATGATTACGATTCATACTTATTTTTACATTGAAATCTATGCTTTTGGCATTGAGGAGTGCAAACTTCGGTGAAATCAGTTGCGCCAGCTTTGCAAGAATTGCAATAATAATTGCATATTGATCATCATCGGTGGGAGTGAGTGAAGTGCATATGTGGAATATAATTGGTAATATTGCTAGTAGTACTTTGCAATTCTAATTTAAATACGTGTACACACCATCATCACCGTACATGCTACATGTATGTACACAAGTTTCACTAAAAGTAAATAAAGTTGTCACTGTCAGCAATTCGCCAGAGTGAGAGTAGTAAGTAGTTGATGCTCCATTAGGCAGTAGGCCAAGCCGGCGATGCCACAAAACAAAAGCATGCGATGATGGTAATGAGAGTCTGAGAGTGACATGAGTTTCCCCAAAACGTGGATAATATGTAATGATCTACCGGAATTGAGGGAATGACGTTGCTGAAATGTTAAAATTTTTTAAACTGTTAAAAAAAGAAAGAAAGTTATATACCGCCTCCTTCTGGAAATGCTTCAAGGAATCGCTGAAATACTCTTGCGATGATTTCCATCAGCAGATTATGCCTTGAAACTTCCGCTGGCATGATGCTGCTGGTTGCTGGTATTTGTTGTTATGACTTGAAATTACACTTTTTTTAAAAACAGATTGGAATTGAAATTATAGTCTGTGAAAATGTTCAAGAAAAAAAAACTTTGCAACTTGGGAGCAGAAATCCTGTTATATAGTTTCTAGGATTATATCCCTGAGGAAAAATGGAAAGTAAGGGTTTTCGGAATAATTAGCACTTGATAATTTCTCAGTAGATCAGTAACCTTTGTGTAGAGTTCTGTTAAAAAAAATAATTAATCTTTAGGTTGCCCCAAGACTTCCTCGTTGGGGAATATTAACAAGTAGTTCCCTCACCGACACCTTGCAGAAAATAGAAATGACAACTATGACAGTTTTTTGTTTTAGCTAAACAACTTGTTGCTCTGTCAGCAGCTACTGGTAATATGAAATTTGACAGGTTTGGACATCCGCATATATATTCTTTCTCGTTGACGCGAGTTCAAGCTCAACAGAAGAAAGTTTGAGGATAAGCAGTTGTGCAGTAGTGTGCAAGTAATAAAGTGCATGATGAGGATTTGGTTGGAAGGAGACTCTTGGCTGGTATGCCTTGACATGTGTTAAAAAAGTTTGACTTGAGACATTATGGAGATATTATTGTGGAGTCTTCCGTGCATAATTTTTGCAACAAAGATGCTCGCCCGCGTCGAATGCTGCGATACATTTCATTCATTGCTTGTATACTCTCTTGACGTATTTAAAACTGCATTTATGCAACTGCATACAAGGACAGACTGGCATAAGTCATATATAAATATAACGTTCCGTACATAACAAATATACTGACAGACAGCTTATGATACAGCAGGATGCAGAACTAGAACTGACTCTTTAAAATACCTATCATAATATCAGTATTAGTGTTCTGCCGTAACTGAATTGCTACATGTCCAGAGTAAACTTCATCAACTTTGCCTCTGCCTGCCGACATAAGCTTTTACATAATATGTGTTGGTTGGAATTGTGACCTTACTTGTAAATAAACCGTAAACGTTTTTGTAAAAATTTGTTTTTTTTATTTTGGCTTTCCTCATTTGTACAAATTAATCTGGTAAAAGCCCTCTTTAAAAGAACACGTAAAACATGTCCGACCTAGACACTAAGAACGCACGGCCCTCATCTGGCCGTGTTGTTATATATCTATTCTGCATTGGACACAGTTGCACAAAATCGTAGAATTATGTAAACTGTCTCACAATTAGCGGACGTTACTCATGATGCGCCAATGAATACGTATATATTACGAGGAGGTTTTTATTATATGAAAGCGGCTGATCTTAGTCCCTCAGGTTTTTAAAGAGATATGCGTACTAGGTGTAGGGCAATAATATGACTTTGATCGGATCGAAAATTTCTGTCGTGTCTCTTCATCGACTTCGCCAGTATCATGACGTTTATTCTGAAAAAGAGGTAACAAAATGCTGAATTCAGGTAGACCGTAGCTGTTCGGACCAGAAAAGGAATTAAGTCTGAACATTCACGGAAAATGCCATCTTAATAAAACCCGTCTTATTCAAGGCAACTCACAGGGCAGGGGCTAAGGCATTACAGTTTTACGAAATAGATTATGGAATTAGTGTATCAGTCAGTAGTAGTGCGTTTTCATGTATAAAACTCTTCTCGCTCATCTTCATCTTCCAACAACGTCATGCTTGGGGGTCTCTTCTTCTTCTTTGATCTTGATGTTTTGTTTATATTTTACACTCATTATCTTCATTCATGGTAATACGCGTGAATGTGTCATAAAACTGCCAAACGATTTCTCAAAGCACCGAAACAAATACAACGCAATTGTAGGCGAGTAAAAACGTGACGTAATGATTATGTGTGCAATGATGTTATATAACTATAATCTTTTTGCTGTTGATCATGTCACCCTTTTTGCACTGAAGCTAAAAAAAACTAATGCATTTTTGTCGTTGATGAAGTGAGGAGGGGAGATTTTAGCAAATGGGTATCCCATTTCTTGTGTTTTCTGCCACAGAAAAATAAATTCCAGTCTGATTATCAGACTTTATAAAATGTGTCTCCCAATTTTAATTATTTACCTATGTCGCATTAGCAAAAAAAACATACTACCTTCAGGTTAGTCATCATCATCATAATAATTTCTAGTATTTGTGCAGATTTGTATTTGGCGTCGACACCTATTTGACCTATATTTTGTACAATTCAAAAATCCACAACCTTGAATATAAACATTATTCTTGATCCGTGAAGCATAATTATTAATAAACATGATTTCCGTTTGGGGATGTAATGCAGCGCATACAAAACCTACGTAGTATTCTCATACTCATTCATATATTATACCACGTCGCGTACTAATGACTTTTCCAGTTTCATGTTTCATTTATCTTGAAGCCAAGTTAAATCCTTGTCATACCGTGGCACTTGCATCCGCATGGTGAGGTGACGTTATGTCATCATGATTTATTTTCTAAAGTGTTGGTTAGTTCACGACTCTACAGTTTGTATAAAAATATGATTATTATGCCCTATACGATACACGTTATATTATGACCGTGCTTCTCTTCTATACTAGGTTTCCCTCGCCACACAAGCCCAGCTCACCACCATAAGACCAACAAGCACATGCCACACTTCAACGTGGTCAAGTGAGTGATTGATTTTTTTATGAGATTAAACCTCGTCCATCCGCATGTTTCTATGTGAAACCCAAGACTCAAACCCCATCCATTTATGTATAATACGAGCCAGCGAGCTAAACCTAAGTACCAGTCGGCTCTTACACCTCACTCACTTACTCTCATCGTGGTCAACAGGCTCCAGATGAAATTGGCGTTTGTTCATTTCTACTACAACAGAATCCTTGCCCACAAAAATATATTTTTGTACTCAATTCTTGTCGTTATTTTCTCCATAGCGGTTGGTAAAATTTTGGGATTTTATAGAGCAGATAATAGCGCATCTATTAATATTGGAAACATGGCAGCAAAAATCCCAAACATAACCTTGAATAATGGTAGGAACATACCGGCTTTTGGACTTGGAACTTGGAAGGTATGTGTACTAATTTTGGATTTTTGTTTGAGTTTTGATTTGACTACTATTTCTTAAGTTTTTATGCCACACAAGTTGATACGGTATATGTTAATAATAATTAGAAGCAAGTCATCATGTGCGTGCATCGTGTGACTGACTCACTTTTTACCCGACTCAGAATTTTCAGTTTAGTCTTTTTCATTTTTGCAAAAAGTGTGAGTGAGGAGTACTCCTAAAGTTTATCTGTCATGCCAGGGCATATAAATTTTGCCCGACTACTGTTCCTGTGCATCATCACATCATGCAGTTCATTCATGCGTTGGTTTTCAATGTTATCTCTTCATTCAGTTCAGAAGATTTGTTCGTATCAGTAATTCAAGTGTTTACCTTTCCTCCTTTCAAATCTTTCCATCAGGCATCAGCATCATTACGTCCGTCTCCGTCCGTTCAAATAGCTTACTTGAGTTAGGGAATAAAAATGCGTACAGCATTGAGTCTCCTCATCATCATGAGATATACACGCATATTGAGTGTTTCAATGGAAATGTTCATAGGTTCATAAAATCAATGAAAAAAATAGCAAAATAAATAGTAAAGTTTGACCCATCAACAAGGGGAAAGAACAAAACAACATATAGTTTGGATTCCTCGCGTTGGGGAAATCAAAAAGCATCCTTTAATACAGCTACAGTCATATAATATAGTATCGTATCTGGGTATCTGGAATACCAATTCTAAACCTCTGCCCATGCATGCCACTTGCCACTTGATGATCATCGTGTCACTTGTGTGGATGGTTTACATCTGCATCCCTATCTGAATAATAATAATGGTCCTCCTCCGGTCCACAATGAGCGGAATTTTTATTATCATGCCACAACTGCATGCATGATGGGAATGCCGAATGTCTTGTAAGTTTAGCAGTTTGCTTGTACATGATGTTTTGCTGGCAATATGTTGGAATGGAAAAAGAGGGGTACATACATATTTTTTAAGGAGTTAGTAGATTAAAACTCTCCATCCAAACTAAACCTAAAACCCCAAAACACATATATACATACATACAACAGACCGGGGGGCAGATAATATGGTGTGTATTTGTTTGCACGTTACTGAAGAATACTGTTCCGCCGAAAAGGTGTGTAGCTTGTACGGTTGTGATATTACATTTTTTGTGTATAGTATGAACGGTGACAGTAGGAGTACCTCGTGTGTACCTACATACTATTTCCATATTACACCCAGTGCAATGAAATGAAGCAGCTTCAGCCAGCTTCCATGGTAATTATACAACGAAAACAAGTCAAGCTCAAATAATATGCATATCATGCTATGCTTGCATTAAGAAGACGCTGCTGCCGCCGCCGCCGGTCCACCTTTGTTGTGTGGTAAATTTCCACTTGAGGTAGTCAACAAATTTGGCAGGCAAGCAATATGAGGGGGATATGCTAATTAAAAAAACGAGACATTCTTCCGAAAATATTTTGGAATTGCTTATGAGATCAGATATAATGTTTTCGTTGCCAAATAAGCGTTTCTCTGGCCAATTTGTAAACAAGTACGCTATAACAATTGTATATAATGCATTCTAGCCTTTATATAACATGTCCCTTCTCAAATGTTGTATTCTTTGAAAAAAGCATGACCATTTTAACATGCACACAATCCAAGCTTATGCCTATTGTGCACGTCATTTATGCATTGCTCTGGTAAACAGAAAAATGAATGGCACGAGTGGCTAGTGGCTAATATCTTGTTGAACCGTGGAAAATGGAAATTATTATACGAGAGCAGTAGAACAACACTACTACTAGCCCATTAGTGATGATATTATATCTATATCTCCATAAAAGCAAGGATTACGTAAGATTAACTGCATTCACAGTTGCACTACTACTTGCCCATTCATATTCCCTTTTTCATGTGGGTTTAATATTCAGCAGTTTTATTCATATTTCATCATGTCTGGGTCTGTGTGAGACTGCACGCGATAAGTTTGCACAGATTATAAGATTTTACTGTAAATTAAGAAAGCAAACCTGTATGAGGCTGTGCTGCTGCACTCACAATGATCCCCTGGCGATTGCCGACGAGACGATTGTCTAACCTTCACCTTGCCGACCACACATAAAAAATGACGTTATGCACTTATTGTAACTATATTACAAAACCTAGCGTTATGGACTTTTGTATGTATCATGATGGTTGCAAAATACGATTTCCATGTTGGCATTTAGATTACATGTTATTGTGGGGAATATTATTAGCACGTGCATAAAAATAATGTAAGTTCCTTGTATGTATAGTCCAAGCCAGGTGAGGTGACTCAAGCGGTGAAAGATGCTATTGACGTTGGCTATCGTCACATCGACGGGGCTCTGGTGTACGGAAATGAGAACGAGGTTGGAGATGCCCTGCAAGCCAAGCTGAGCGAAGGGGTGGTGAAACGAGAAGATCTCTATATTGTCAGCAAGGTATAGTATGAGATGAGAGCATGACTCAAATCAACAGGATTTTTTTTACTCTCCATGACATGTCATGTCATGTTCAACTTGATACAAATGATACATAACTATTACATCCATTTTTTGCCTTTCCACAGTTGTGGAACACCTTCCACCGTCCTGACCTGGTGGCCGGCAGTTTGAAAAAGTCCCTGTCGGATCTGCGCCTGGACTACCTTGACCTCTACTTGATTCACTGGCCACAAGCTTACGTTGAGGAGCGGGAACTCTTCCCAAAGGACGCCGACGAGAAATTCATCTACAGCGATGTGGACTACGTTGACACTTGGAAAGCACTGGAGGAGTGTGTGAAGCAAGGGTTGGTCAGAAGCATTGGCCTTTCCAATTTCAACAGCCAGCAGATTGAACGCATCCTTGCCATTGCTACCATCAAGCCAGCTATGCTCCAGGTTAGGAAGATAATGCGATGAGTATGAGGTTTCATGTTCAGCGTCGGTCTTTTTTGCGTTTGCTGAGCATTTTAATGGTCGATTTTTAATTTTTAATGATAATACGTGTGTGGTGCTGCTCTGCTGTGCAGGTTGAATGCCATCCATACTTGAATCAGCAAAAGCTTCTGGACTTTTGCAAAAGCAAAGGAATCACTATGACTGCTTACAGTCCCCTTGGCTCTGCGGATCGTCCATGGGCTAAACCCACTGATCCAAAACTTTTGGATGACCCCAAGTTGGTTGAACTTAGCAAGAAGCTCGGAAAAAGCCCCGCACAAATTGTTTTGAGATGGCAGGTATGTACAACCTCAAAGGAAAGGATTCCTTATTATGCGATGCCTATGCCTGCAGCACTAAACATAGATTTAAAGTTTGCCATTATTTTTTACGGATTCTTGTAACAGGTACAACGGGGTGTGATTGTCATCCCAAAAACAGTTAACAAATCACGACTTGTAGAGAACATGAATATTTTTGACTTTGAGCTTGACCAGAAGGACATGGAGTACATTAATTCTATGAATTGCGGAGGTCGGGGTTGTGTTCTGGAATGGGTCAAAGATCACAAGCATTATCCGTTCAATGTTGAATTTTAAATGGAATATAATATTTGAGGAAAGGTGAGATAGGTAATACTACTTCAGATACAGACAGAAGTCCTATCACTGAAAGCTGTCGGACACGCCTTTTATTTTCATGAATAAAATCAATCTAATACAAAATCATCTACTCCTGAGCTCATCATTATTTCTGCTCGTCTCTGACGGAAGCACAATTAGTTTTATATTATTGAAATATTATTACGTATGTACGACTTGGCTGCAGATAGGAAGAAGATCCTTGTTTAGAAGCACAGTTGGAAACAGGAGTTCAATGATCAGGATTATTATTACTCTTATTACAAAAAGGATGAGTGGATGAGTCACACTTTCGAAGAATGCCATCGCATTTAAGATAATACTGTATAAACCAAGTGCGGTGTTCCATTTCCATCCGCTCTAAAACCTTCTCCCCTTTCTCGTCTTCTGATTGCACAACATACTCATTCATCATAATCATCATCATCGCTAACATGACTTTGCATCACTAACTCCTTCGCATCTGCATCTGCTGCAATAAAAGGCTTAATTCAGATAAGACCAAACGGAACTTTCAGAAGATTCCTTGTAGCCATTAAATTTTTATTTACACATTCTTCTTATCAGTGTCCATGGGAAAGCAAGTTGTACCAAAATATTTGGTGGGATAAAAATAATGCAGAAATTGTGCAACTCCCTTGGAAGTAAAGAGCACGTATAAATTATGAATTGGAGAGGTGGTTGGTGGTCGTCGGGCGACTTTTCATCACAAGCTGTTAGTCAAGCTGTCTCTATTACATTTCCTTTCCTTTCTCGGAAACGAGAATAAATAATACTTTTAAAAAAAAACTTTTTTTTCTACAATAATTTTTTTCCTCTCTCGAAAAGCTCCATTTACTTACACAACAGATCACGTTCACATTTTTAATTTAATCCTTTATTACGTATTATAATAAACTTGTTACAATATCGGATTCGCTTTATCGGGATAGAAACAGTATCACATGAAGTATCAACGTACTTTTATAACCTTCCCATTTCAGTTAGACCAAAAGCAAAATGGATAATTCACAGAGAGGTGGGACACGTTGCTTGCAGTTGCATGTGCTGAACAAATCTCGATTTACCTTACAATTATCCAGTTTGTTAGTAACAAGTAGAGGCAGAAAAAAGGAAATACTTAATTATACATTAAGTAGCATAATAATATTATTATGTCAAATATCAAGTTAAGCATTACCTGGCCTTATATAATTAAATTGTTCATTGTACAAAAAAAGAAAGAAAGAAGAACAAGTCGTAACAAGTACATGTTCATATTATTATTCTCCTACACACCACATTATATAGTCATTCATTATACACCACTACTTTTTTGCCAGCTCTGCAGCGCAGCAGCGCCGCATACTTAAGAAACGATACAGGAAGTCATACTATTAGACTTTGATTTTCCATAGGGACCAAGTCGAGGGAAGGTTCCTCCGTCGTAATACCCGTTGCGACCAAGTTGAGAAGACTTTCTTCGAGCTGGTGCTGCTGGAGGGGGCATGTAACTGGTGGTGTAACTGGACGAGTAACTCGTCTTGTTAGAGTAGGGAGAAAATCTCTGAGTCATGGGGCTAATGAGAAAATAATAATCCAGAAAAAACAAATCAAAAAATTTCTCCCCTGAGTTGTTACCTCACGCACAGCAGCATTCTGTTCTACATAAGTATATATTTCTTTTTAGTTCTAATGAGAGAGTCTAGTAAGGTTAGCTATATACTTCTGGATTATGAATAAGATTATATGGTTTTTTTTGTATCTTTTTTTATGCAATTATTAGAAATATTATATATATGTCCGTTGCGAGACATGATGAAATGGACCTGGACCTGCTCCTTACTCCTTGCCAATTTGTGTGTGTTCTCTATCCTGACAGTATTTTAATGATGTAAGTGATGTCCTAAGTAGTAGCTGAATTTTTTTTTAAATTTCACAGGACAGTTGGACAAAAATTTCAAATCAAAACAAAAATTATATAATTTTTATTTACAAAAACTAAACATGCCATAAAATTAAATATTTTTACTGCTACCATATTATCATATATGAATTATTTTTTGAATTTTATTATTACAGCACTCGACCTGTCATACAGACTGAATACACTATAAACTTTTATTTTTTTCCTTTTAAAAAATACACACAGAGAGAGAGAGAGAGCGATTTTTATAGTCAACCAGAATCCAGAGAATTGCCCACTTTCTCGGATATTTTATTTTTTGCTTTTAGCGAGAGTGCGTGCAACAACAGTCAAGGCTTTTTATGTCGTAGAGAGAGTTGCCTTCTGAGCGTGCGTGCTGGTTACTTTTTTCAGGTCAGACAGACTCATTCACAGTCAGGTCATAGGATGCAAAATAATGCCATTAATTCAATCATTCTCATCATCATCATCATCATCATCATTGTTCCTGAGATAAACAAAAAGTTAACAGTTATTACTCAAATATTTGAAGAGAACCAACAAAAAAAAATTCTTGATAGAGTTGGCGTCGTTCGTGGTATATAAAAAAGTACAACAAAGACAATATGTGTTATGTTATTATTGAGGTAAATTGAGGATTCCGTTGTAAATGTACGTATAATATATTAATCGAGTAAGTTATAATAAGTCGTAATGAGTAAGTGTATCTGATTTTACTGTCAACTATAGTTTGTTTCAGAATGTAGTTTTACATGTACAAAACGTGCTAATTATTAGAGTGTTACGTTACCCGTATCATTGTATCAACCAAATTTGATTAGGTTGCTATCTAATAATACGACAAAAAAACAGAGAAAAGATTGCAGTCTATTGCAATAATAAAAGCAGTCAGCTACACGTGTGTTCTAATACATCCAAAATGAAAATC
The DNA here is from genome assembly GCA_036850665.1 of Dicranocentrus wangi. Classification (NCBI taxonomy): domain Eukaryota; kingdom Metazoa; phylum Arthropoda; class Collembola; order Entomobryomorpha; family Entomobryidae; genus Dicranocentrus; species Dicranocentrus wangi. The sequence continues at coordinate 5,965 of JAANSN010003471.1, read as the reverse complement.
TCACATCAGATGAGTCAGACTTCAGACTTGGAAATTAATAATTTTAGTTAAATATCTGCCAGAAAGATAAAAAAAAACCTTTTCAGCTTAAATGATTCTGAGTAAAATTCTGGATTGTTAGTAAGTGTTATATATACAGATAGCAGATAATACATGTTAAGTTTCCCTTGACGTATCCTTTTTCTATATTCCTAAAACATGTATGACATGATGATTATTGTCTTTCTGGAAAGACACGAAAACTCAGTTTGTGTCGCACATTCATTCATAAGAGTAGTAGTTTTAATTATTAGTGTTTTTGGAATCTTTGTGGGAAAGTTGGAAAACTAAAAGAGCAAGAAAAGTCCAGATGACGACGAGGAGAGATTGGAACATTAAATATGACAGAAGTGGGATCACAGCTAGCATACAAAAAGGAGGAAGTGTCAGGCTGAAAAAAGAGAAAAAGAAAAGAAATCTCACATTAAAGTTTAAACCACTATATATAGCAACTAACTAACTAGCAATCACCATATATAATGAAAAATCAGAAGTAAAGCTAGAGAAGAAGAAATCATATATATATGCTCGCGTATAAAACGTAGTACAAGGTTTATGATTATTATTATTATTTTCTAGTAAAATGCAATAATAGCTGCCGATGGCATTCTTGGTTTTATGCTGGAAGAAACAGACTTAAGACGTTTCGCGAGCTTATCATATATTATATGTATCATGTTGTTTGTTCATGTCCTAATTATGAGCTCGCATATTTTTATTACAGATTATATAGGCATGCTCTTGTGGTGGCATTCCTATAGCTACAGTTTTTGCACATCGTAAATAGGTAACTTTGCGCACTCATTTTAAATGTGCCAGCCAACGGCCCGAGCATTATGGAGCAAGTGGTTGTGGTTGTCTGTGAATTCTGATAATACTTTGTTCCGGGGTCAATGTGATGAGCACGTTTCAGTGTAAGTGCAAAACAAACTGTGAGAAACAATTCCAAGACACTTTCTCATCATGATTGTGAAAGGGCAATGCACTCGCCCGCCGGTACTGAGACAAACTGCGATTTAATCTGAAGCACGGTGTCATTTGACAGGCTTCATTTTCGCAACCTCTGTTATCGGAAACGTTTGTGTGTTTTATCATGAAATGCCAATAAAGTCAATAAACTGCCGAGGAATATGTTTTTGGTCGCTTACAACTGATAATAATAGTAAATTGCAAAGTTATGTCTCGATTTGGTCCTTCCCTTCTTGCTTGGTCCTATGCTCCTCACATTATCCTGCATGAAGATATATTATTGATGTAGTAGCGTAACGAAAGAAGAGTCCATCCACCTTTTTATTAGGTATTAATGAGTTTTGTTCCTCATATTTCACGTGTGTGGGTTTATACATTTTTTTTTAATTTTAGGATTCATCATATAATATGATCCTCTCAAAACTGATAAGATATATCTACCGCCTTCCGCATTCCGTGAGGCACACATCCTTTTTTTATTCAATCATTTTTTTTAAAGGGATCAGCAAATTGATGCAAAATATAATATTGTCAAACAACCCTTATTGATTCATCAGTCATTCGAACAAATAGTACTTTTTTATATATATATTTTTTTTTGTCAAAGCAAGGCGTCACAATAGAAAGCCCACTGACATACAATTTGATTTACACCACCACACTCCAATCCAGCTTTTTAACTGTTCAAACTCCATTTCATTATGGTATTAACAGTAGCTGACATCAAAATTGACAAGTTCTCGGTGCTCACATTTGAGCTGATGAATGAGGTCGACACTCGCCGCAGGATTATTATTATTATTATTGTTATTGTTATTATTATGCGCTTGCTGCTGCACCTAACCAAAAGGTTTATATATGTCTATGCCGCTAAACTCTAGGGTGCAAAACTGACGAGTAAAATATTACAAATTCGCATGTGCATACTTTTTTTACAAGTTGCTAAAAAAATGTTGTCATCAGTTGCAACCAGGAATGTATACTGTGAAGACTATATATTATGTAGTACCAAAGCAAAATTGCTAAATATCTAACCTCTAAAGGAAAATTACTAGGAAGCCAGTGAATGATGATAGATAAAAAGGATTACTAATCTTGTTATATAGAATACATGCTATGCTATATCTGATTTGACTGAAAATATGTATTATGTAATTTTCATTTAGCTATTATATATGTTTGTACATGTATGTACATGAGGTGGTGGTGATGATGAACTGAACTTGTGTTTTTTTTTGTGTTTCATGGAACGTCGTTTCCTATTTTGCTCAGGAGTAGTAGGAGTGAAAAAATCTCGGTTCATTCATAGTATGCTTACTCAGACTCTGAATCGGACGACGTGGACGTGATTGACGAGGAGGAGGTGGTTTGCGCCGGGGGCTCAATCAGCTCCTTTCTATTGTCTGCTTTCACATCTGCAACGGTGAGGGAGGTCAGTGGGCTACCCTTGACCTCCACCACGTAGACTACATTTTTGTCCGAATCATCCTCTTCTTCCTCCTCCTCTTCGTCCTCTTCCTCCTCCTCCTCTTCCAGACTTTCAGACGACTTTTTGTTTGACGTTTCGTTTTTATTACTGTCTGATTTTGAATTTTCTTCCTCCTCTTCCTCTTCTTCTTCCTCCTCCTCTTCCTCCTCCTCTTCTTCTTCTTCCTCCTCCTCCTCCTCCTCATCGTCGTCAGACGACTTTTCCTGTTTGGTTTGTTGTAATAAAAAGGATTGAATGGAAAAGGTGTTGCAATTTTCTTTATTATTGTTACCAAATAGCTCATTTATGATTAAAAAGTACTATGTGAACATAGAAATGTATATGTGTTGTGTCAGGAACCAGCACAGTCACAGTCAGTCCGCAACTAACGGCAAGATTTTTATCGCAACTGTTCTTGACCCACAATTTGTGTAAAGCCTTTCCTTGGCAATATTTGACATACCTTGGCAGTTTCAACTGCAGATGTGCAATCTTCCTTCACAGCAGTTTTCTTCTCTTCCGCAGCCATATACCCATAAACTTTCTCGTATCGATGTAATCTCTTTTCGAGAGTTTCTAAACGGGCCACCGTGGAATCATACCGTTGCTTCAAAATGTCTACACACGGGAAACACAAGAGAAACAAAAAAAGGGCAACGAGGATTAGTAACATTCGTTATGCATCCATGCAGATTCGGAATCGGCGTGAAGCAATTAACATAGATTTTTTTTTAAATGGAGGAAAAAAGTGCAATACGCCGTCACATCACTACTACTGACCCATTTCGTCACTGTGAGATTCCCTAATCTCCTCCAATTCCTCCATATGGGCTATGCTCAACTTTTCCACTTTCCGCCGCAGGTCCATATTCTCTCGGTCTGCGATTGTGGTCGCCTTTGTGATCTCTTTGTTATACTCAACCTCCTTCTTGGAAATTTCATCTTTCAACTTTGAAATCTAGATGTATTATGGGCACATTATTAAACCATATGTAGTGAATTATTATCCTCCTTTCCTCGTCAATTCAATGTTCATATGGGAGTATAATGGGAGTGGGAACAGAGGCTTAAGACTTGGCTTGTTGCATGTTCATGTTCTCAATTCTCCCAAACAAAAATTGTAAATATTTATACTTTTTTTAGAGACTCACCTCGTGCTGCAACTCCTGTCGTTGTTTCTCCCACATTTGCTTCGCTGAACTGATCTCATGATCCTTTTGTGATCTCATTGAGTCCACTGCTAACTGCTTCTCCTCGGCGTGAAATCGAACTAATTCTTTCTTCAATTTGGAACATTCTTCACGTAGCTTATCTTCCCACTGTTAAAATTTACAAAAAAAACAATTGACATTGTTGTCATTTGCAAATAAAACTCGTAATTTTTGCGCATTGCAAAATGCTCGTATTTTATGGCACTTCAAAAATCTCGCCAAATTATTTCAGGACGATTAGTCCAAGGATATAGTTTATGTAAAACCAGGAAAGGCAAAAGGCAAATAAACATGTAAAACAAAACGGTAGTAGTGCCGTCACCTCTCTATTTCCTCCCAACTACCATCAATTATCAACCGAGAAAGTAATAAACGTGACATGCACGGGGTTGTCCTCTTGTTTGATCGTAAATACGTATTTTGTAAAATACCAGATCACATTACAAGAAAGAACGTTAATAATTGTTGGAATGGAATTGGAAAGAATATAGGTAGAATATATATAGAGAACGTGTCGTACATTAGAATTCAAGTCATTCTTCTGTGACTCAAGTTTGGTTCGCATATTTTCCTCGTGAAACTCTATTCGTCTTTGAGCTGAATTTTGGATTACAGTCAAATGAGCCTTTTCCTGATCCAGTAGTTTCCTCAGCGTGCGCAGCTCATCTTGCATGATTTTTTCGTTCAATTTTAAATGTTCAATTTGTCTTGAAGCTGATCGCAGAGATTTCTCTTGTTCATGTGTGAGGCCGCGTAGTTGCGTCAGCTCTACTTCGTGGGATTTCAGATGAGCAACCTAAACAAAAACAAAAAAGGGTAATGCGGCATTATTAGAGTGGAGTGGAGTGGAGAGATGTACAAACAAAAACGATGAGTGGATAACCACATTAAAACTTCTTTTTTTTCAAATAAGCAATATCACGAGAGTGTTTTTCAATTTTGGGTTGGCTTGGGCGTCAAACTCATCTTGCCTTTGGCCACTCTTGGTTTCGGGGGACCGTTTTGGTTTTTAGTAGATTTTTTGGAGTCAACCCCGACATATTTATTATCATGATGGAATGGAATACGTTGGGTGGTAACAAAACCCCCCGTCCCATAGGACATTGACCATGACACTCGGAGTTGTTCAAGAAGTGACATTTCGCTCAACATCCAACCAAACATGCTAGCGTCATGTTATTTTTGCATTAATTAAGAAAAATGCAAAAAGCTGGTGTACATTCTCAGCAGCTACGTCAATTGGGTGACAAAAAGTAGAGGCAAGACGCACGTATTTTTTTTACAGGCTGTCTATATTTTTGTATTTTGTCAAAACTGTGATGCTCTCTGTCTTGCTTTGTGATTAAGTAGTAGTACACAAAACAAAAAAGCCAAAGAATGTTGTCGTTGTCATCATCATCATCATCTTGGCATCCCAAACCAGTCTTCCAGTATGAGTGGATTGGCTGTTATAATTTACCCTACTCAACCAAATCCGCCAGATTTCCGTCAATCCGTGGATTAAAAAGTCTTGTGAAGGATTATATAAATGCTGTGAAGAGAGAATCCATTGTCCCTGAGCCAGATAAAAATGCGCTTTAAGCACAACAATTCCATTTACAAATGTTGTCATCGTCATATATATACCTAAGTATATGCTCTCGCATCCCCCGACAACACATTTCAACTCGACCACACTTCGCAATTCGCAACCCTTTACGCTACCCCAAATTATAAAAACGCTTTCGAAAATAACAAAAAAAATATATCATTTAATTGCCTTTCCCCAGACACGGATGACATGTTGCCGTTGCCAGGTGGGATACGGCGTATAATAATATTATAAGCGAATTATTTTAAGAAAAGTGACCCCATATTTCACCCATTGTCAGCAACCCAAGTTGTTATCACACAACTACAAACCCATCACGGTAGGGTTTGATGATGGTGATAGCATTGCATGAGATCATTTGCAAAAAAAAAGTGTAAACAACATAAATTTAAATGAACCAAGAACTACGAACATGATCCATGGAATAAAACTTGGGAAAGAAAAAAAATAACAGCGTTCTGAACCCAAGTTCCCCACCACCACCAGTCCGTCGTGAATATGTGCCCACGCACTGCGTTATTTTTGATTGCATACCTAGTTTTTATCATTTTTTTTTCAACATTTTTTATACGAAAACCAAGATAGCGTGACAAAGACGGAGTGAAGGCTGAAAGGGATTTAACATAAAGGGGATAGTGTCCTTGCCCGACTAGTACTCCTCGCCGATAGGGATTAACCTTTTTAAAA
>JAANSN010003470.1:0-18455 GCA_036850665.1 Dicranocentrus wangi | reverse complement strand
AATGGTCAGCCGGATCATCATCAGTCATTTGCTTCTCGAGTGAAATTGTACATTTCACGTAAATATATATCTGTTCAACGTTCAGGCAAGAAGTGTTCTGGGTGAACTGTTGTTGCATCCTGAACGCCAAATACCTCGTCAGTTTCAATTTTATGGGTAGGCCGGACAATCAGTCTAATTATCCCTTCAACCCTTCTGTATTCCCATTCAAAAAGTTCAAAGATTCAGACTTTTTGCTTAGCTGAAGTCTACACACAACACAGACTCGGTGATCGTTGAACTTGACAGGAATGTTTGTCTGGGTGGACAAAATGGTTCACAATAGTACCAGCAAGCTACCCTCGCTCGACTAAACAAAATTCCTCATTTTTCTTCATTTCTTGACATCAACAACTTCTATTTCTGTCTGTCTATTTAGGAAGACGGTAGGTGTATCAGATGAAGTTTTGTCAGGTCATTAAGGCTCCATGTCACGTTTTTCCTTGGGTCCGCTCCACAAACTTCCTCCATTTCCATCTCTCCTTGTCATGTACAATATTTTTTGTGACGGAGACCATCTCTATTATCCCAGTCAAGGCGAAATGTGATATTAATAAAAAGTATTACTTTGGGTTTGAATCCTCTGACAAATTGGATTCGTAAATTTGTATATGTGGCCTCCCTCCTAAATTACTTTAGTTCAGAGATAAAAGACTATACATAACTATTAGCAGAAGAGATTTAAATGAGGAGCATGTGCATTTTCGTTTCGAGCGTCTGGGATGGCAACAGGATTGAATTTTGGGATTAAGCAATAATGATACGGTCATGTGTGTCATCACCATTATCAATCGAGTCCGGTTTTGAATGGTTCCACCTATTCGAAAATATTAGGGTGCAGATGCAGGCAGGCAAGCAGGCAGGCAATAACAAAGTGGACTGTTACACTAGCCCAGTTTTTCTTCAACCGCGATTAGAATCAGACTGATTTTGGTAGTCAGCTCATACTCATTTCAGCACGGCTAATTTCGAGGGTTTCATGAAGCTCAACAAGACGAATGTCTCGACTCGACGCGAGATGCAGACAAGGAACAGAGAAAATTGATCATGATGTTGACATGAGTTTATTTGTCTAATGATGACTAAAAGTGCTTTTAAATTGAGATTGAAATATTGGCCCAAGTTCAGGTTGAGGTAGCATCTGCAGCATCTGCTACTGCTGCTCCACATTAGAAAATTATAGGTTAATATTGAGCTGTCAAACTTTTCAATACGACAAATCAGGAGTTGCTTCAATTAAAAAGTTTATATGTAATATCATAAAGTTATTCTGACTCAATTTCGTATGCTAAGTGCGTTTCCACTTGGGCAAAATGCTTCTCTGATGCGAATATATATATGTAACAAAAATCAATGACGTCTGTGTTTTCTTTTGTTGAGAAAACAAAAAGATCTAAATTAGTTGCTCTGCTTGTTTTTCCCTCTTCCTGTAGTGTTGGAAAAGTTGTGAACTGCTGGAACCCGGAAACAGCAAACAAGCCGAACACGCATCTGCCTCCGAAAAAGGTGAAGTTAATGAAGCACCTACCGCAACAAAGTTGGATGATAAGGGCGAAATGAAAAATCAGGAGGAGGATGGGAAGACCAGCAAAGACAAACAATCAATCTTACCTTGCTCTCTGGATTCCAAGCAGTGTGTAAGTTTACTCAAAAAATAATAAATTTATTATCTCTCCGTAACAGTCGTATGTATAGCTCATCACCTACATGTTTACTCTTCCCTGCCTTGCTCCATCCATGTTCACCCAACTTTTATATAAGCAGTGTATCCTGCCGAAAAAACGTACTTTTAATTTGTGGAAAGACTTGTAGAATAAAAACATATTGTTTGAGTTGCCCCTCTGGCCTCGTTCCCGACATCGTTTGCGCTCTCTGCGCTGCTGCGACGAGACTCTCGACAAACAAAATGGAAACATTGTTATTTTATGAAATATAATCAAAACCATACATGCCGTAATAATATACAACCGAGTACGGAGGAAATAAGGTCATTTTTTACCCTGTGGAAAACTAATTTCATTCATTTTTACACACACACATATACAAAATAACTCATGGCAGTATATAATAATTCGAGGACGCGAGCACACAAGTGGAAGACTGGAGGAGAGGATGAAAAAGTGTGTCTCATAATTTTCTCCGGATAATGGACCCCGTTGACACTTTAATATGCCACATCTTCTTTATATTATGGTCATTTATTTTGTTCAACCTTGTCCAAAAAACTCTGGCGAGTTGGAGTACACACACACACATACAAAATAACTCATGGCAGTATAAAATAATTCGAGGACGCGAGCACACAAGTGGAAGACTGGAGGAGAGGATGAAAAAGTGTGTCTCATAATTTTCTCAGGATAATGGACCCCGTTGACACTTTAATATGCCACATCTTCTTTATATTATGGTCATTTATTTTGTTCAACCTTGTCCAAAAAACTCTGGCGAGTTGGAGTAATGAGAAAATAATAATAAAGTTACCGGTTGAGTTGAGTAGTACAGAATGCAGAGAGTTTCAGGAAAATAAATATATAAGGGGGAAATCGGGATAGATACTTGTTTAGGTATTGCGATCGTATATCTAGTCCACTTTTGACTTATCGCTTAACCCGTAGCAGATACAATATTTAGAAGAGTGCCCCGTGATTGTAGTGTTTCGTGCTGGTTAGTTGACCTATACGTCTAACTTATGGCCTCTGGAAACATTTTATGTGTCCTCTACCAAGATTAGAATCTTTTTTAAAACGTGACATTTACGAGCAAGGCAGATGCTTCTATCCCACAAAATGAAGGTTTGGGATATAGGGCTTAATTAGTCTAAATGAGGTGGTAGCTCAAAAGGTTCTTATAGCTTCTCATGTCACGTGAATAGTGCGATATTTGTCACATTTACCCTTACAGCGGTAATGGTTTACAGTTTACCTGGGAAAGCCTAAAACGATCTTGTACTCGTAAAAATGAGTTATTCACGTTTTCAATGAAAGAAAAATTTTATAATTACTTTCTGTAGACGCCAGGCTGTCAGGTGGCATGTTCTTTTTACAAGGAACTGTTGTCTAGCCAGAAAGAGGAGCAAAGGAGAAACAAAGGCTCAAACCCGGTAGTGGCTACAAGGCAGGATAGTGTCGTGAGAATTATTCCTGGAAGGATTACTTGGCCAGTGGAAGCCAGCAATCCGAATTCCGATGGAAGCAGTGCCGCCGCTCCCGTGGTATATGTTGTAATCCAGGAGTACCCGGATAGAAAATGGAGGCAGATAGCACAGGTAAAAAAATGAAAAATGTAAATAACTGTAGAGATAGGGATTTGCAAGCAGGAAAGAAGCTTAACTTCAAGTGGAGAAAGCAAAATGTAATCTAATTCGATTGCTTTCCCCTTTTACACTTTTTGCCACCACGAGTCTGAACGAATGTATAACATGATAATTTACTCGGTGGCCCATATATTTTAGACAACCCGGGCAGAGATCGAGATCCCAAAAGAATTGACGTCAGCCATGAAAACGAAACTCCGCTACATTCGAGTGTTCGTCGTTCATCCTGAGGGCTTGTTGGCTGTTTACAGTCCAGCCCGAGTGGAGTCTGGAGCTGAACAGGAACACTTGTCAGATGATAATAATAATAATAGCTTGGGGAAAGTTGCGGTTGAAAAAGTCGGTGGGGCAGATAACAATGACGCAAGTAGCACGACTCCACTTACTGGACAAACCCAGGAAATAGTGACTAATGTCCCTGATACGAGACTACCTTCAGCTGGGAGTTCCACTCAGGATGCAAAGGTTGAGGGCGATGTTCAAACAACAATCTCTCCAAGTGAAGCTACCCTGGGTGTTTCAACGTCAACTATGACTACTACTACTGCTGCTGCTGCTACTACTACTACTGACGGGGTGGAGACCTTTGAGTTGAGACTTGTCTCGTTAATTCATCAAAAGTCACTTGTTATCGCCGAACTGAGATGGAACCAGATCGGGGCGAACCCAAGTCAGGAGTATTTGATAACGTGGGAGTTAACCGGTGGTGGACTCAAGGGCCATTTGGTAACTGATTCGACATCCGTAACACTCAGTTTATGGCCCGATACCCACTACAGAATCCAGGTTAGTTGTGCAAGGGTTTGCTGCTTGTTTGATTGTTCAGAGAAAATATGGGATTGAGGAGGTTTTCGCGAGTATCTTGCTTGACGTGTTCGCAACTTTAATTTTTATGTTTTCCTGCACTTAAATAGGTGGAGCTTTTTGAGCAAAATTTGGACTCGGACGGGGAGCAGCCGGCTGAAAGTTCTGCACTCTCTTTGAAAAGTTTGCCATTGACTGTGGACACGAGCGAGGCCTCCTTTCCAATTGGAAGCCCTTCAGCCCTCCTTGGCAGCACAGATGAGGACGACTATGGGGAACACGGAGATGGGGAGGATGAATCCGAACAAGATGAGAACGAAACTGAGGAGGAGGAGGAAGAGCCAGCTCATAAATCCATCACCGGGTTTCTGAACATGACTCTCGTCTTAGGGATCTCAATCTCGGCGCTTGTCTTTGTTCTCGTGATCCTCACTTTGGCTGCTTTCACTTGGACCAGGATGCGTGCAGTTTCGTCGGCAAACAATAGTCCTGTGATTAGCCCAAGTAAGGAGAGTGGGAGATTGGAGAGCCGTGATGATGACAGAGGATGCTGTTACAACGGATGCTTCGCTTCTTCCTTCTCTTCCACCAGGGAGCCGAGGCTACTCCTTTCACAGGAGGATCTCTGGGAAGACTCGAGCATTATTACATCCTTCTCATCGCCAGCTTACCACAGTGTGGATTTGGGAAAAAGTGGGAGAGAGGAGGATGGGAGCCATATGCAGTATTCAATGCCTGAGGAGGGACTAAATGAAGAAGGTAAAAAAATGTGATTTAATCTTAGAAGCTTTTTTTAATAGACCGCAAACACCGTTTCTCCTATTGTATTTCGGAATAATAAACTACCCTCCGCGCTCTTACATTGGCGTCAATTTTTATAGACCCGCTCATTAATGAGGCTAATAATTAACAGGATTTGCGTTTTCCCTTGAAAACTCCTCCTCATTTGCATACAATTACCAATGCAGATTTTCCTTTTTGGTAGGTGCGCTTGCGTGGCATCACGAGCACTAAAAAGTTTTTATGACTTTTGAGAGAATTTTTTTTTCAATGTGGGAAGTCTTGCTAATAGGGTCTTCTTATTTAGTTTCCGTTTTAAAAATGTATAAAATGTAATCTACTTAAATGAAGTTCAACGTATGTAGATACAATTTCAAATTCATCGGCTTGTTTTTTCTAAAATGTCCACATTAATATCATTATTTAATCTACTTCATATACCTACTTCATAAATACGGTGTAAAAACACAATTTACTGGATTCGAACGTGCAAAAACAGCCCTGCTGCAGTATAATATGTCCTCCTATGTATATGAGTGTAACCTCGCTTCACCCCCATCTCCCTTCCATTGACAACGAATAGGGATAATAGAGAATAGGTACTTACTTATGGTATGGTAGACGCAGCTGTACGGGTCACCTGATAGTTTTAAGACCTCAACTATTTACCATTTCATTACAAGAAGCAAATTAGTATGCTCGGCAATAGCTCCCAGCTTGAATTGATTATTTGTTTGATTAGAAATACCCACAAGAATAAAACCATTCTAGAATCAGGTTGGCATCGTAGGGGCTCCCTCATAAATTTCGAGGATGACATAATAGGAGATATTTATGTACCTAATTAATTTTTTGCTAATATATGCCTTCTCTTTTGCTGTCTTTAGGTCGAACTTCGGTGGCTATGATCTGCAGCACTACAGCCTCCTCAGGAGAAGCACATTCTTGCCCATACTTCAACTACTACTACGGCGGTGCACACTCCTTTATGCCCCAGTCGGCAAAACTGGTCACTCCACGAGCTCCGCTTCCAATGGAAGGGGAACAAGGCTGTCTATCAAGCAACCAGCTACCTCAAGCTACCCGAATCTCCACACCTCCATTTACAGTCACACCAAATACATTTTATAAATAGCTCAACATCGCCCAAGCAATAGAAAGAAGAAACAAGTGAGCAAGCGAAGAACTCATTAATTAGGACAGAGCATATACACAGATTCATAAAGAGTTAGTATTCTTTAATTGCCACGAGGCTGATCACAAACAAAGCACGACAACGAGATTCCCTTTTGTTTAAATATATATTGCACGACTATGAAATTAAATTTGCGGAGCTTGTTTAGTGTTTAGTTAGTTTAGTGGGTAGTTTAGTTCGAGTAAGTACAAAACAATGTGTGTATACCAAACACCTATTTTCATGATTTTTATTTGCCCGTTAATTTGCAGAATAGAAAGCGCCTAATGCTGAATATAATATGATCACAAACCAAGTGAAATTAAATTTGGGCATTGATCTAGTCAACTTTGTCACGCCATTGCTGTATAAGCCTGAGCCATTCTGGGAATTGACTGTTATTAAACTCTTAATTGTATTCAATCTTTAGTGTGTACCTTAAATCGAAAAAATAAACAAGTTTTTTCTCTAATGCAACTAAAACCCCGTGTAATTCACTCATTTAAACCAGGATTCATGCTTGTATCAAACCACGGCTCCAGTGGTTTCTGGGTTCATTTGAAACACGTAAAGCCAGGTTGCGTCTCTGCCTGCAAGGAAATCGCCCCAAGTTGTTGGCCGGCTTGTGTATGTATGGACAGCTTGAGCCAAAGTCAAGGTTCTCGTCTGGGACAACGAATATGTAGCACGCTTTACACCTGTTACAAGTGCAGTGGAAGGTATTATTGAGGATTATTACAGGTCTTGGAGGATTGCCTTCAGGCTTTTTGAAGAAGTCTTGATGAAGCTTCTCAAATTCAGAAATAGAGTAAAAAGATACAAAAGGGTCCTATTGAAAGATGATGATGCCTTGCTTGGATGTAGCATACCCTCTTCACCCTTTTAACCCCGCTTCTGTCTGTGTGAAACAGAAGGAAACTTTTCGTGTAATCATAAATCTACCTTGCCTGCAGCATATTTGCCTGAAATCAAAAGATGACCAAAGGAGTAACCCTAAAGGAGAAGACTTTCTTGTAACTTTTTAAGGATCTTGTATCCCTAGAATTACCTTCACCTTCATAAATGCATTTACCGAGAAATATTATTACTTTTCCCAAACTTGTTGAACGGTGAGGACACGACGTTAGATTTTTTAACTATGGCCTTTACCATGTGCCCCAACATTTTGCTGTGTTTTTAGGTGGAGTACTTTGCCCAGTCCTAAAACAGCAGCGTAGATAATTATTAACATTAGTTGTGTGTGCGCTGTGTAGTTTTGGGTAATGCAATTGTCAATTAAATCTTTCCACAAAGATCAATATAGGTGGCAATAACAGGATGTGCTGTACGCATGTCATCTGCATTTCTCCATATTATTTTAGGCAATGTATACGGTGCAGAGGCAAAGGGGAAAATAACTAGCTATTTTATTTGACAAGTTGCTCGTTGCTCTCAAATAGGAACATTAAGTTTTCAATTTTCGTGCTGCCATAGTCGTATTTGGTGGCAAAGGCAGACACACTTCTCAATCTCATGTGTGACTGACGCTAACACAAAAAGGGTTTCCTCAAAACAAGGAAATAAACGGCAGCAATGAAATTGGTATAAAACGTGTAAAAAAGGATGAAACCTTTTACGACAAAAAATTAAGGCATTTGACGTTGTCTAGAGTTTATTAGGTGTGTAAACAGCTCACAATTTAAAGTACCCGTAAAAGCTGACAAAGATGTTTCAAATCAAGGTTTCTTTGTGTACTATGTTAGTTTATCCTTAACAAGCACGTGATGCGAAAATAAATGACAGCTGCAGTGCCCAACTCGTATTGCCATGAGTCATGAAACTCCGAACTACCAAAATATTCTTCCCCTTATACTTCTTAATGCCGTATGAAGAAATAAAGCTCAAATAGGGGGCAACAATAAAATGTCCCAAAACATTTTAAAGTTTACGACAACACGTTACTTCGTTAGACATCGCACATAATTGCTTCACAACAATTCTCCACTTTTTGGGAAAAATATTGAAAGTAAGTATTGTATTTCATGAAAGGATCATCAATACACTGCGTTTGGAAGTTGTACATAAAATACAAAGCAGCATAAGGTATCTACGTCATGTCATGATCTAGACAACTAGCACCTAACGCCAAAACGACCTGCTGCAGTAGACGCAACTGTCTGAGTCTGAACGTAAAAGAAGGACATCGAAATAACAAGGAGGTGCAAAATTACGATAACACTGAAACAAGCCAGCAAAACAACAAGAAATGGGCGTTGGGTTGGGTGGGGATACATATTCTAATCGTATCGTAGAATTCGTATAGTACTATGTACAAGTAGCCACGTTGTTATCGTATTGTATCGAATGCTTAATGAGTATACAATCAAACACCTCCATCAACACTTCATCGTGTCCAGTTCTATAACACCTTCATCTGAATCTGACATAGGCTTAAGCTTTCTGCACTATATTACGCATTCCAGTTCAAAGTGTTTCTGAAGTAATTTCTACGAAGGATAATACATATTGCCAGAAAAAAGGGTTTGATGTCTTCCTCGCCCCTAATTCGAGCCTCTGAGTTCCTTGGAAAATGTCTCCATTTTAGAATCGCGACAAGCCTCGTTTTAATGCCCAGTAGTAAAGCAATTACTATTTAATGGGACCAGAATTATATCTTATTTCCAAGTGGCTTAATGACCCTGTGACGATCAATGTGCACATTGTTGATCGCCGGCAGTCAAAGTTTCGAAGGGACACTTTCACACTTTTTATGATACCCAATACACGGATACACGTAAGTGATAGGGCAAGAGTTTTTTTAAAGACATTTTTCTGTAGTTGTTTCGAGAGGTAGCTTTTTCACACAAATTCTTCGTTCCAACTTAAGCTGTCAGAAAACATCAACCAGTGCACTTGTCTCATTCCGTCTGCAATGGCAATTAAGTTGCACTCCGCAAACTGACATCTTACGCCGCATCTCACGTTGAGCAGAACGGAATGTCAGATTAGCATTCAGAAAAAGAAAGTGAGTAAAAATCAAACAGAAACTGTGCAGTGTGTGCAAAGCAACACGTCTCTACATAACATCGAGTACGCATCCGTGATTACACCCTAGCGTGGCACCTTGGGTGGCCACCGACTGCCATATCAGAGTCAAGATTCGACACTATCATGACACATCAAGAAACCAGAAAAATGTCTGCGATTCAAGAAAAAAAAACTAGGATTTTATATGACAAAAACTCATTGAGAAAATTACCAGAGGAAACTGCACATATCAACTTTAAAACTCATTGGAGCATCAACAACTAGCAAGCAGGTAAAATGAGGCAACCGAGTCAAAGTTGTGAATCAAGACCAGTACACTTGTAGATAATATACAATATCATGCATGGGGCAAGATTGCTTGGTGGGCAGTGGGCAAGCACAATGGAAATATTACTTACAATTACGAGTGTACGTGAGCTTTTACCGAGGATATATCAGGGGAACAGCTAAAACTTCTTTGGTGCACACCGGCATCCCAACTTTTTTATACGGATATAATATGTTGTGTCTGTATATTTGTTGAGGTAATAATTTATACTAGTTTTAAGAAATCCTTTTGTATGGGACTTCCAACATGATGATGATGATGATTGCTGGCATTTGCTGGGGGTACAGAAGAAGCATCTCTCCCATTCAGCCTTACCTGTAATGCCGAAACACACGAAGCATAAGCTCATTAAACAAGGAAAACATTATCATATCTTTTTGGCGTGTCAACAAGAACCTCTACTTACGTTACGTACTGCATGTGCAGTGCACAATGCTTACAAGAAGCAAGGCAGTGGCAGTAGACGTATTTTATCGTCTTTTAAATGGTTGATGATAATAGCTTTGTGACCAACCTGTGAGTCGGAGTCGTCTGCAGTAAAAAAGGAGTGAAAACAAGGTGTCAGTCACAACCCTTTTCTACCTTCTTTGCTACCAGTCATAATAACACACTTAAAAACGAGATGAGGATGAGGAGAAGTTTTGTTATAAGCTATTTTCATAAAACTAGAGATCAATCCGTTGGGCCGTCGTCAATGAGCTTTCCGTCTCAAACTCAAAGGATCCTACGATCCTACCCAAGTTGATTCTTTATATCAGCCGCTGGCCCTTTCAAATGTGATGAATTGATGTTGGTAGAGAAAATCAGAAGTTTCAGTTAAAAGCTACCGGAATTTGTGATGCCGTGTTTAATTCCTGTCCCATATAATTTCAGTTTTCAAGCAGTAATTATTATTCAAAATTCCTAAGAACTGTAGTATTCAAAAACCTGTTGGAAGTATACAAAACTGAAATGTCGGTTTATGTTTTCGGTATAGCATGTCGAGTGTCGATGCTGACATGTGCGAAAATAATTAGAATATGTTGCTTCGTATTTGATCTCAAGTTACATGAATTTTACCAGCTGATGATAACAATTTATTAAAATTTCTAAGTATTTTTTGGTATTTTTGGATATTTAAAGTTAAACATATGTGTAGGTATTCAAACGTAGAAAACAATGTAGTGGCGATGTACAATTTAGTACAACTAACATGTGCATGTGGTGAGTGGTGTGGTATGTAACAATGAAATGATAATCGTAACACGTGTAAGGTGACGATTTGGGAAATAATATGATACTGCTTCAGACTTCATTTCTGGTAAATTCCATTCAGTTTAGGGTATATAACTCGATTGCATTTTTTGTATACGGTGGGTCAATCAAAACTACGTATATACCCATTTTAGTTGCCGGTGTCTTGTGCACGAACGACGGATTATCTCATTTTCTGTTGGCAGCAATAAATGTAAAATGCACCCAAGATGGTGCTGTGCAAATACCGTAAAATAAGATACGCCGTGCTGTAAACGAATAGAAATAACTTCATAAAGCTGGATTCCCACTTCCTTTTTGTTCACTGAAATGGGATAGCCGGTGGATTCGCTTTCGTAATGGGTAGGCAAGATAGATTATGTAGTGAAGGAAGTTATTCTCTTTCATTTCTTTGTAGAAACATTCCGCAAGTGTGAGATATACCTATGCAATGAAGTGTGACATGACTTGTGCTATACAGTAGTTTATTCAATAAAGTGAGTTATCTAAAAGTATATGAATATACATATGAAACTTCACCAACTGTCTTGAAGCTTCTTAAGATTACATTACATTCAATAAAAAGGATACAGGGCTGTCATTAAATGTCAATATTAATCTCGTCTTAGAGACCGCTTGCTGATCTTAAGACTTAGAGGACGACCTATGGCTATACGTATACACAAGGCTTGCTCATCTTCCGTGAATCCATATGGCGCTTGTCCGGGATAGTAAATAGACTTGGCTTGTAGGAAGTGTGGCATAACAAGTATAGTTCTTGCGGGAATTCGGCTGTAATGAATTTCTCGTAAGACTCTGCAGGAAAAATATCGGATCATCTCCGCAGAAGAAATCAAATAAACTAACTATAGGGCAAAGCTAAATGAGCAAGACCACAGCTATTTTCCAGATACAGTCCATATAGCATACTAATCTTACGTGTGGCTAAATCATTTTGAAAAGAAAATGCATGAAGATTCGTCTGAAAAGAGTAGAGAATTTTTTAGGTTTTCGTTTTAGGTTTTCCAATATAGATTCTGTCTGAAAAGAGTAGAGAAATTTTTAGGTTTTCGTTTTAGGTTTTCCAATATCGAAATATTTTATTTCGAAAACAATAACTTTCGTTTCGGAGAATTAGAGAGTAACAAGACGTATTGTATTGTGTGTCGCTTTCACCGAATTCGTCGATTGCAATGACCTATATAATGTTATATCACGAAATTCGCGCTACGTTGCCAAAACAAGCTTCAGTGCACGGTAGTTTAACTCTGATGTGAATCACATCGACGAGCTATTTCAAAATAAGATTGTAATGGGACCGTCGTTCAAATGCCTGGTAAGTTGAAAATTAATCTGGGCAAATGAGAAGGACTGGGCCAGGATACATTTAGTTTTTACACATCAGCCTATACAACATACAACATCAACTTATACTTACTTATGTTAGTAATACGTTTTATACAGGTCGTTTCTACTAACATCCCTGCTATTCCATCTACAGTCTGCAGTTCCAACCCATATCTCCATTTGCCATGAAGATACCACCTATGAATATCCATTAGATCAGTGTCCAGGTGGCATACAAATTCGGAACGTTGACAATTGGTTTAGTAAATCTAGAGGAAGTTCATGTATTTGTGGGGAAGGAGCGTACGTTAATATTCTAATTAAATTAGAAATAAAAATGTCAGTATTCATATTCCTGTCCGTATATGGATACTCCGTCTAGGACACTCCAGTTTGACGGTCCTGGTAAACCTTGGCATGAGTGGATTTATCCATTGGGATTTCCTCCGGACGGGATACCATACCTAGGTTCATGGGTTGACTACAATTTAAAACAAGAGTGCGAGGTATTCTACTCTACGGTTAATTCACAAGTTCTAATAACAAAACTACAAGCAACGTTGAAACACAAAATTATTATTCTTATCTAGTTACTTCAAGGAGAGCGCGGAAGCGCTCTGTTCATTGACGCCAGGAAATACGTAGATCCGCAAAACTTACCTTCCAATGCTACAGAACTTATAGTCATCCCAAGTGAACCCAATCGTCTCGTGGGGAGCTTTGCAATTACAGTACAAAGGGGCACGGACGCGACATCAAGTCACCTTGTAAATGCACTGAAAACTGCTATGTTTAACACACATTTGCCCGTTCTCATAAATACGACTCCGGAAGATGACCCCTCGCGGGTGTGCGCTTATCATCCAGACGAACCTCAAATAGTGCTTACAAAATATATTCAAGCACAGTTTGGCTTCGACGATAGTAGTGTTGCCGAGTACTGTGAGAAAAATTTGTACCCTCCGTACGAAAGAACTAGTCTGGCTTGTCCGGCCACCTCAGTTGCGGCATGCCACGCAAAGAGGGTGGGGACCGAGGACGTAGCCGACACTGGAAGTTTGCACTCATTTCAAACCATTCTTGAACTTATGGCGGAAGTAGCTGTCAGAATGAAGTTTGCCCAGGAACATTTAGACTTCAACACCATCATCAAACCCTCTGAAGAATTTAAACCCTATTTGGCCATGCTGCAAAGGAGTGCTCGCGTGTTTTACCGGGGATTTCCGGATGTCATCAAATGGGAAACTTTGATGAGTGCTCTAACAATTTTTGGAACCACATTTGACGGACTCATTCCACATAAATTTAGTTCCAGCGACTACAACAGAGTGAGAATTGCATTGGGACGGTGTGCGACGAAGCAAGAGCAGAAAAGAGCATCTAATACCTTTTTGTACAAGCAGACTTGCACGGTGAAACATTTTACACCTAAAAATTGTGCCTGATTATATTCCATAAAACTTTCAACTAACTAATTCGTTTTATATGAAATTCAGAGAAATGCCTTGTTTGAAAATAACACTCAAAGTGACGCCGCTTCTGGAAGAAGACGAAAAAGAGGCGCGGATCCTCCTCCTCCTCCAGGTGGAGATCCCGAAGCAAATAGTCCTGACCAGTTCTTCAACAAAC
Organism: Dicranocentrus wangi; assembly: GCA_036850665.1. NCBI lineage: Eukaryota > Metazoa > Arthropoda > Collembola > Entomobryomorpha > Entomobryidae > Dicranocentrus > Dicranocentrus wangi. The sequence continues at coordinate 4,781 of JAANSN010003470.1, read as the reverse complement.
TAATTGATCTCCTCTGGCAAATGGTACAGTTTACCCAGGCAGTGTGCCTCCCAAGTGCAGATCATCATCCCAACGTTCACCACCTTTATGTCGCCTCCATGATTAGACTATTCAGTTCACCTGCAGTGCAACTCGTGTGGTATCCCAAAACAGCCTATATTAAAGCGATGGATAAAGCCATGGAACACATTTTCCCAGAGCTTCCAGACAACGTTTTGCACACAATTGACTCCATCCTTGTAGCGCTAGAAGTGGACAACACATACTTTAGTATTCTGCAACGACCCACAATTAAGTAAGTTAGACATTGCAAAATGTAACTAGTCATATCCGTGATATTCATGACACACGCACACACACGCACAATTACATTTAATGCTCACTCCTCAAACGAAAAAACTCTATTTTTCCAGACACATGGACAAAAGGGATATAAGGTGTGCCGGGCATGGTAAGCTCATTTGGGGAGGGAAAGCCTGCTGCTATATGGAAGAGGAGGATAAGAAATTTTTACCTTTATAATCGTGTTTCATATGCTAAACTGTAGTCAATATTTAGTTGTCATTAAATTAGGATTTTCGCTAAAAATGTCAGTGAGTTGCAATTGTTTTTAAGGTTTTTCCAATAAAGGATATATCAAGTATACTTAAACGCTTGATTAGAAACGGGGATAATATTGTTTTGAATTGTTTTCTTTATAATATCGAATTACAAAGAACGCATCTTTCAGTTAATTTTCCAGTTCCTTCCCATTTCCAAGCTAAAACAGTTCCAGCTATAGACCCCTTTGGCGTAATGTGGCCAAATCCAACCTTTCCAGATGCATGGAAATGGAAATGCAAATGATCAGATCAGCTTGCAAAGGACATTATTGGATGCAAGTGCTTCAGGGGCAGGTTGGAGATTCCTTGTTCCGTGGCGCCCTGATAATAATACCATTGAGGAGAACTATCGGCTTCCAGCTCCGTTTGTTTCTGGTAAACAATCCAATGCCTGTTTACAGATTTGGAGGAGGTGGAGGATCGGATGGAGTGAATATATTCGAAAAATCTCTAAATTTTGTGTCGTGAATCGTGAAGCTGTTTTCCCACGCGAGAATGTGTTCACTGTTTGTGTTTTCGAGAACCTGTGTACGGGGCCTGGGTAAAACTTCTTAAAGAAATATAGTATTCAATATTATACAATGTATCGTTTTATAATTCACAATTTAATATGAGGTGGCAATTACTAAAATACAATTAAACCCACTTTTAATTTCAATCATGTCATTTTTGCGTTTTGCAGGTACGCCATCGGTAGCGACTCATTGTACGACACAGACCCGTGCTATTTCAACAACTGGAAGCTTGTTGGGGAAGAGGAACGTTAGAAAATTTTTCTTGGGAAACAAACGGGGGACGAAAATATTCAGGAGGGACCAGAATTTAGGGAAGTATCCGGATATACCAATATACAGTAAGTAAGCAATAAATCATATTTAAAAGGTAGAAGAAGTCATTTGTTTGCCGTTGGTCCTTGTGCCTTGTGGTTGGTGTTTATAAATAACTCTGTGTTTTTTTTTTGTTTGCAGCTGAAGTTAAGGATCATGGATTTAAATATGATGGTATGCATCACGTAGTGCCGGAAATGATTTCCTCAACTAGTTGTTCCAGACCTTACAGACTGCAAGGTATGAAATTCACACACACTTGGTACGAATACTTGTCAACTATCGTTTTTCAGAGTATGTGTAATTAATGTTTTTGTTGCTCATGTCTCTACAGTTAAAACCTTATGTGTCCTTCAAAGCGGCAGACATTTATCAGTCTGAATTTACTCCCGAGGATCTGTTTGAGGCAGTATACAAATCCAAGATTGAGGCAGATTTCAAGTAATATATTTTAATCAAACCGATGATCACGCAGTTATACCTTTGCATAAATGGGATATGTTTTTTACATCAGGAATAACAAATTGGATCAGGACGGAAATCCATTAGAGCCAAATGAAATGGAAAAGATGACACCTGAAGAGGCGTGGACTTTGGCAAGAAAATCTGGAAGTGATATATTCAGTGAAAGAATACCAAAATTGTGGGAGTGTCTGGAGCAAGATTATCCAGAAACACCTATGATGAAAGTGAGATCCGAAGATTTGACTCATCCCAGTGAAAGAATCAAGGAAGAGGCTGAGTGCTCACCAGCAATGTTATCCTCAAAATAGTTATCATTATCAAGAAGTGCATCACTGCATTAGTATAATTCTTAGGTAGTCTAATTTTTACGTGCGCCTGTTAAGAACTTTTTAAGCCTGAATTACAAAGAATATGAATTAAATAAATAAGAGACCGTACCAAAGTACCAATTGTAGTGCGTGAACGTTTTGTTTTCTAGATACTGTTTGTTTTAAATAACTACATGAAAAACGTCAGTAAATAGATAATAGGTCAGCATATGACAATGACCATTGTAAATAAATGCATGAATTCAGAACATTCATAAGCAACGGCTGCCTAGTTTAGGTTTACCTCCTACTAAATTGTAAGCATGTCGTGCATATTAATTTTACATCCGATCCAGGTAGATTTTGCATCAAATAGTACCGGTTCCGGAAGTGAAAGAAATATACAAAATTCCATTACTGAAAGTGAAATCTGCCAATCAAGTATGCCTCATGGGGGAAAGGGTGGGGGACATTGTGGTAAATTGGACAATGCAGTCTTTGTTCATAAACTAAACTTGAAAAATATGGATATTCAAAAGCAACGTGCTAAAGAATTATGTAATTGCTCTCATTTTTCGGTGTGTGTGTGTGTGTGTGTGGTACAAAAAATGTATGTAGAAGTGGGGGGGTGGGAGCAGTATTAGCAGTAATAGTAGCGCAAGCAAACCCATGCAGTGTGTCAAGCAAGTGTGTATAAAAGTACGAAGGTATGTACATATTGCACACTTATAGGTACTGTGTAGTGTGTACATACTATAGTTGCTATCACATCATCATCATCATGCGTTCGGTATAAAAAGTATACACGGTGTTTGAAGGCCATGCGTCCATGTCCATATGCATTGCTTACTAGACTCAGACTCCACATCTACATCCTCCTATCCCAAATCCCAATTCCCAATGTTATGCACATGATGTAGAGGGTTTTGGTGGTGGTGGTGTTCCATTCCATATCCATTCCAATATCATCCAATCTCGTCGTCAGTCCAACCTGGTCTGCTGATCCAAATATCCAAAGTTTGGATTCCATCATAATATCAGCTGAATTTCTGACTTTCAACTTTGAAAAAAAAGCATTTTTATTATTTTTGTTAGTTGGAAATTGGACAAGGTTTTGTTAACTCCAGTCACCACCACCAGTGGATTTTAATAAAATCATTCATTTGTTAAAATGCAAGCTACAGTTTGGACAAGACTGCCCACCGGTGCTTTGCGCCTTAACAAACGAATCTCCATTGTTCAACAGTCGTGTGCTGGAGCAACTGTAATATCAAGACGATCCATGAGTTCAACTCATGATGCTGACCTTGTTGTAATTGGTTCAGGACCAGGTTTGTAGCTAAAAAAATGCATGATGTCACTCACTAATCAATTAAATGTCTGACAAACTTAATGCACTACGTCGTCATTCATGATTGCTGTTTTCCACATTCAACATTTTATTTTATGTAATTAATTACAGGTGGATATGTAGCTGCCATCAAAGCTGCCCAACTAGGAATGAAAGTAATTTCTTGTTTCAAGTAAACTGCATATATATTATGCTTGTCTTGTGGTTGTAATTTGCTAAAATTACTCGTTTTGTGCTTGTTTGCCAGACTGTTTGTATAGAGAAAAGGGACACGCTGGGTGGCACTTGTCTTAACGTAGGGTGCATTCCTTCAAAATCCCTTTTAAATAATTCCCATTACTACCACATGGCTCAACATGATTTCAAAAGCAGAGGAATTCAAGGTATGTCATGTCATGTAGCTCATAAAGTTAATGTCGGGACATTTGTTATTTGAAATTGGTGATTTATATGGACATTTTTGGTGAATTGCTGCAGTTGATAACGTAACACTAGACCTAGGAGCCATGTTGGGTGCCAAGGAAGGGGCTGTTAAGGCGCTTACCGGAGGCATTGCCCATTTATTTAAGCAGAATAAAGTTACACGCCTTGATGGCCACGGAAAAATTACCAGTGCAAACGAGGTCACAGTACTTAAGTCGGATGGATCATCTGAAAAAGTTAATACGAAAAATATTCTTATTGCCACCGGTTCAGAAGTAACTCCATTTCCTGGAATTGAGGTTCATACTCTTGAAATTAAATTTGTTTTGTACGGCATAAGAATTTTTGAGTTTATGGTAGATTTTCTTTTTGTTTCAATCAGATTGATGAAGAACAAATCGTCTCATCCACTGGGGCCTTGTCCCTGTCTAAAGTTCCCGATGCTATGGTCGTAATTGGCGCAGGAGTTATTGGACTTGAACTTGTACGTGGTTTTTAAGTATAAAATGGTTCTTGTGAGACTTAATATTAGAATATGATACTATTAGACATTACTTTCTAAACTGTACTCACACAAGAACCTTTTCTGAATACAGGGTTCAGTTTGGGGACGATTGGGTTCGAAGGTTACTGCTGTTGAATTCTTGGGTGGAATTGGCGGACAAGGAATCGATGGGGAAATTGCCAAGAACTTTCAGAGGATTTTGACAAAACAAGGCCTCAAGTTCAAGCTTAACACCAAAGTTACTGGTGCGAGAAAGGAAGGTGGACGAGTACTTGTTAGCGTTGAAGATGTTAAGGACCC
>JAANSN010003469.1:0-18459 GCA_036850665.1 Dicranocentrus wangi | reverse complement strand
AGTAGTAGTTTTGTGTTTGGCTGGGTTTAATTATTTGGCATATAAAGCAAATAACATTAGGCGAGTTTTTCCTGAGTCCTCTTGATGACCTCACTGATCACAAGGAAGCTACAGAGTAGAGTTAACGATTCCATAAATCACACAATAGATAAAACCTATAATTATGTCTAGGTATATGGGGTCAATAAATATCGCTACGCTTTAATAGAGATTGTCTGCAAAAATGTCAATTTTTCAGAAAAATAACGTTCTTCCAACATCACTGTTGCAGTAAAGCGTGAATATCTCCCCTTTCTTGTTTACCGTATTCTTTTACAAAAAAAATATATAGTTAAAAATGAGTAAATCTTACATTCGCTCAGCTAGAAAAATAAGGCATAATAATTTTTATTTACTGTTGACAGCCAATGGTTTATGTCCGTACACAAACACTTTTATTATGTACTCGCGCTTGAACTACAAAACAAAATGCTTTATATAATCTCCGCATAGATCTGTAGCGTGTACTATTTGAAAAAGAAATTCATGTGGTTCCTCCTCAGACACGTAGGCTCACCTTGAAAATTTAAAGCTAGTTAAAACTACATTGTATTTAAATTTGTTGAATGTGTTATCACAGACATGTTGCACTCCTAATTTTTTTTTATTTATTTCTTCAAATATACCTAATACAAACTGCTACAATAACCATCATCACCAACAACACACACCTCAGATTGTTTACCCATGCATTTAAATGCAGCAGTCAAGTGAGCTGGGTATGCTATTTGATTCTATCAAGCAGTCCAGTCATTGAAGCATGATGCTCTGGCGGTGATTGATGCCTACATTATTTATAGGCATGTTCGATATCTAATAGTCTTCTGTATTTCTCGCCTTTGATAAATGCGTATCCTCTGTGGGCATGTAAAACTTGCAAGTTTGTGTTGTGTTATCATAATGTTTAACATTTCGTATGAATTAAACGTGCGGCATGTGTAGATTGAATACGTACGTGAAAGAAACTGTGGTTTAATCAGGACCGCGTATGGATAAACAGTAATGCAATAGTTTAGTACGTAAATAATAAATAGGCATATACTATAGCTGCACGCTCAATAAACCAAAAGAATCCTTTGACCAGTTAGAATGAAATTACTGCTTATGTGAACTCTTGGAATAATATCGCAAAGCAAGAAACCCAAACGCAATGGTCAGCTCAAGCAGTAATCAGTTCTTTTTTTGTTGGTGTGCATGCACTTCCACGTGTGTCTAAGTAAGCATACCAATCGCACCATCATCATCATGAGTAGTAACAACAATATCACTTTGTTCAGCAACACCAACAACGGATGTACGTTAGACTACGGGGAATAATGAAACCCTGATATATTACACCAATGGTTTATATAAATATTCAATGTATATTAGGTATATCGAATGAAAGCACATAATATTCGACTTTGGTCAACCGTTTGCACAATTCAATTCATTGAAGTCCACTTAGCCCATTTTTTTGGAACGCACACTACCGTTTTTTATTACGCTTTCGACGTCCAATATTCATCATGACATATTGTGTTATATTATGAAAACGCACGCGGTATACGCTTTCCTGTGGGCAACTTTTTCCTACGTGTAGTATGAAAAGGGAGGATATTCCTCTAGCTATAGATTCATAGTGTACACAGATCATTTCATGTCCATCGTACATACACAACAACAGAGAGAGAGAGATAGAGTCGAAGAATTATTGCACACTATCACACATTATTATCCATTTCTTGAAAGAATTCTAGCTAAATACTACACAGAAATGTAGCAAGTAGCAGGTAGATCGTGGATCATCGTCAGATTTTTACGTGCGTATTGTATTCGTAGGAACGCAATACGCTCTCGTGTTGATACATGTGTATTACAGGAAAAGTCAATAGAGCAGACATACCATGTGTAAATTATCAGTTAGTTACCTACCTTAATGGGATAAAAGTTCTTATAGTTCACCACACTCGTAAGTAAGGATTTTTCGTATTTCTCTCGTATAGCCTCTGCCTCTGCCAAAAATCAGATGTAAAGTTGTAAAGTACTGATCAGTCTTACTAGAAGAGGCAAGAATAGCAAACGGAATCATCCTCTATAGGATATATATATACATACAAACTATTTAGTATATATACATGCTCCTTTATACATTTTACAAAACCCGGACAAAAAAATCTCCAGCTATCTTGGCAAGCATCTTCCTTCCGTGTCATTTGCATCATTCTTTGGAGAGTCAAAGATCTACTTAAGTGAGTGACTTAGCCAGACTGTTTTCACAATCTGTACAGAATTCAGCCCAGAACGAGGTTTGTGTTTAAAGTGGTGTGGTACTCTACAGTTCACTCTTTGTCATTCATATTTTACGACGTGATCGGAGGACACATAAAATCAAGTAAGTAAACAGTCATAGTGCAAAAGTTGACACACACTCTTTTCATCGACACATAATAATAATGCATTTCTAGCATTGCATCACTCACACTCATGTCATGAGAAGGCAAGAGCGTTGAGTTTTTTTTAATCCTTGTATCAATCCACACTTTTACATGGGCTCCCCTGCTCCTACGAGTCGTGTGCGCTCCGACAAAAATGCTCGCCAGCCAGTATTATAGAATCTTGCAATCACATCATATCTGAGTTGAACCACGGTTTTGGCAAGAGTCTATCAGAAGACTTTGCACAAGTCAGATCTGTGTGAGCGTCATACGTACAAGTCTGGCATGTGGGTTCGTTTTGTGCATGTATGAACGAAATAATAGATTGTGAATAATTTTTGCCTACCTGAGTTGCTCTTCAATTTGTAAAAAAAAAGTTGTCAAATTACAATCAACTTTAGAGATTTCAGTGGCAGGAAACCCACTGGAATAAGTGTTAGATCGAAAGCAGGGACGTGAAAAGTAATAATTACCTGTCAATTTCTATAAGAGATTGAGTTTACAACTTTTTAATAGCTTTTTTAAACACAGAATCACGAGTTTTGAGCGTATGCATTTGATTGATTTCCCTCAGGAAAATTAGCTATTAAAGTCGAGCCAGACGTTGAGTGTGTTTGAACACTGTGATTGATATAACTTTTCTCCAATTCCCAAGAAATCGAAAATAGAAGTTTTGAAATTGAAACTAAATCAAAGCATTGCTAACCAGATTTGGCAGCAGCAGCGCTTTGGTGACCTATTGCGGAGGAGGAGTAGGTAAAGTAGTCAAACTACAGTTTGTTGGGGTATATTTTATTTTTGTGAAATTTTCCTTCGGCTCCTGTCATAAGGGTGTGTAAGTCTGCAAAATTCAACTTTCTTCTGTGTCATTCTCTGTTTTTAACTTGATACAATTTAGATTATTATTTGTTTAAGCAGTCGTGGGGTTGGTTATTGATTAATGGTGTGGGGCTCAATGCTACACCTAAATTATAGCTTGTTAAAAATGGTTCATTGCTGTTATTGATGAGACCTAAACCAAAAGAAAACTTTCCCAAGTTCTAAATCCCCAGCTATAATTGTCTATTTGGCATCATTCAACTTCAGTCAAAATTCCTTATCCATATTTATGCCTGCAGCAATAGCCGCTCATGCTAACCGGGTTAAGCCTGGTGCTGGCTTGCCACGAAGTGCAAGCGTACGGCAAGATTCAGATCATCATCAATCTCATCGCAATAATCACAATCGAACTCATCATCACAACCCTCATCATAATCCTCAAGTTGCCATAATTAATCATTCAAAGCAGGGTGATGGGGTGCACAACTCGTCATTCAAAGACAGTAGGACTCATCAGCAGGGTAAAGAAAAGGAGTCGGCAGGCGACAAACAAAACGAGAATTCGTGGTTCATAAACGAAAAAGAGTTCGGGTCTACAGGGAGCATTCCAGTTATTCCTTTATTCACCCATACAAACCATTCCACAGAGTTCCACAAACAAAACATGATCAATAGTAGCAATATAAAAAGCAATAGAGTTAACGGGAATTACGTAAACTTCGACCCATCAAAGCGAAATAACTACAGAGGTGACGACAAACAAGGTAACCCTCTCTCTCTAGGACTTTCTTTTCTCTGGACATTGTAAAGAAAAGAGTGCCAATGTCACAACTAACACGTCTAGTGTTACGATCTAGAATGAAGTGAAAGGATTAGAATAATATGCACAAATACGCTAACATTCACACCACCCTAATATATCGGAAGGGCATGCGACGGAGAACTTGACACTCACCTAGATCTAGATCTCACACGATATCTTTATTACGGACAAATACCATAAAACGTAGTATTGTTCATGTCTGGCTGGAATAGCATGGATTTTTTTCCGATTTTTATCCTTCCTGACAGGATATGGGCAAATGTAGATAGTGTCACAGTCGCACAGTATTTACTTTTAGAAGCTGAAACGCACACAATGAATGCCAGTCAGCAAGAGGAAATTCGTGGGCAGGTTTCCTAAACCGTTGTTCGGAAAACTTTGTCATTGACAGTCGAGTGACCTGTCCGCCTGTCACTGTGACGCCTTTGATGCTTGCTTCGGCAATTTGCCTTGGCTGGGATTACACCAAAATTATTGTCATAAATATGTATGCACTAATGCACTTGCGGGCTTAAGCAATGCTTAAGCAATTGGGAAGTGTAGTACAGCCTGAAAAAGTTTCTTGAGAGAAAGAAGGCATAGTTGCAACATGGATCTCAAATGATTCTAACGAGTCGAATCCGAAATGCGATGTACATAATATTCCATGCGCCGAAAGAAAACTCATCTTATTTAGGTATCCCTGCATGAGAGTAGATTTAAATTAGATGGCTTTCGGCGAGCATTTCTTGTAAGATGAGCATCAAAATTCTACCTCTTTGCTTTGACTAGCATCATGTCATGCCACCAGCCATTACTAATTTGGTTGGTCGTGTGTAAAACGAAGCTGCACTATCGAATATAGGTAATAGCAGAGGAGTTTGCTCATCTCCTGTGGCTTGTTGGCAAGTATTGTATAGCCTTGCAGTAGTAGTAGCATTCTTCCCAATGTTTCCAACTGGGATTCCCATATTACCCAGTTGATTCCCATATTTTGCTTGACAAACCTCCTTTGGCACATGGAAATAGAAGTAGTATAGTAATAACACATAATACTAGAAATAACTGTACTCCTGCTGGGGATGGATCGAGTGACTCCGTGTGTGGCTGTTCGGTAGCTTTGCACATTTGACTATAAAACACAACAATTTCAACTGTTTTGGAATGCGTGATGTGATTGCCATGTTTTAATTGACAATATTCAATTTCTTTTCCAGATTTACTTAGTATGGGTCGAATCCAGGATCTTAAGGAACGAATGGCCAGTGATAGAATCAAAATGACAGAAAAAGCACTATGGAAGTGTTTGGGAGCGGAATTTATTGGAACTGCATTCCTCATGTTTCTCGGAGTCGGATGTGTTCTTAAATTGGAAAACGAGGCGAAGCAACTGAGCTTCGTGGGGATTGCGCTTTGCTGGTCCTTCACCGTTGCAACATTAGCACAGGTAAAAAAATACTTTCTCATTATTGATATCACGCGTCACGACTCACCAGCCATAAACTTTTATGCTTGTGATGTACTATAATACACTATATCATCCACTCCATATATATATGTTTGCATGTTGCGTATAAAAACTTTTCAGCAGGATGTTTTGTTTGACATTTGACATTTAAGCAATGCTACCCATCTAAAGATTTATACTTTGTTTGTCAGTGTTGATCCACCTGTTATATTTGTTGTCACGATTTTGCCGAATGCTCTTTCTGTTCGGGAGAATTGAAAGGGATGTACAGTACAAGTAATAAGCACATAGGGTATCCAACTGAAGCCAGTGTATATGTAACAGATCATTGTAGTTTTTGATGGAAATTTCATGGGCAAATTAGATTTTTGGCGCATCACAATTCTGATTAATGTTTTGTACCGTGTTGAATTTGCATTTCCGGTCAGAATGATTTTGCAAAACAGCCTGTACTTTGCTCATCAGATTTGTCATCAACACCCAATCAAGAAGACTGACTCTGCGTGAGTAGAATAGTGCAACAACAACTAGCCAAACCTTTTCCTATGAGTCCATTTTTTCGTTTAACAATACAATTTCTACTTACTTTCCTGTCCGTCCTCTTTGACATTCATATTGTTGTTCACCCTAAAAGCCTTGAGATTCTCACTTTTACTTCCAAAAAGAAGGGCTTTATATTCCTACACTCCATGTACGTATAGTAAATCGCCCATAGGTCGTGACTGGATGAAAGTCTTAGAAAAATACTTTAGGAGTGTTGCAAAGTAAGTTGCTGGCAAAAAGCAAACAAAACGGATACGTTTTATTAGCAAGGCAGCCATCATCATGATTTCAGCAAAAGTGCGATTGAGACAATCAATCAAACAGAATCAAGTGAGTGTTTCTTTTGCGTTTTATTTAGGCAGCCAAAGTGTGAACACTCCACTCACCACATTTTGAATGGAAATGCTATTCCTAGGCACTTACCATCAACGTGTGCAGTTTTACTGAGGCATTGCGTGCGTGCGACGTTATTGTGGTGGAGGAATTTATTTTATTTTATTAATGGAATATATGAAAATCTCTCCCATTCTTGCGTTGGCATTCCTCTCAAGAAAACTCGAGTAGGATACATTTCTCTAATTCTCGAGTGGCCCTTTCTGTGAATAGGAAAACTTGGATTCGATGTTTGTGGAAAACTCTTGACGGACGGTATTCATATACTTCCTCCATTTCTATTCGAAGGTTCGTGTATTTGCAATACACAATCACTTCACTTTATATTCTCTCGCCCAAGCTGAATTCATGGATCATGAATAATTATTGTCCTGTGTGAATTGGCATATATGCTTTCCATGGGAAGTATAATATATAATCCTATACATAATTATCAAAGGCACTTTTGTTTTTCAACGATTCAAGAACAAAATGCGCGATTCTATGTTTGACCAAAAAAGAAAGGATACTTTCGAAGGAAACCATACTAAAATGCAATAACTAATAATGCCTAGTGATGTATCACTACAGTTTGTCATCTCAAAAAAGGAATTACCTACTAACCAAATCAATGGAACATTATGCGCTATTTTATCGAAATCAATTAGGAGGTATTAAAAAATCTACGTGTGACGAGCAGGGACACACGACACGCCACTAGAACAGACGGAGAGGAGGAGAGTGAATTTGAAAAGGTTCATTTTCAACAAGGTCTCATGTCTTTACTTTTGTCTGATTTAAAAAGGGAGACATGGCATGTCTCAACTTCAACCGATTAGAATCACTGCGAAAAGGAGGATGTGTGTGTATGTGTGTATAGATCATTTCCTTGGGTAGGCAGTACAATTTTTTTTCTCATTCAGCCTTAATACTGACCAAGCAGAAGGTTAATTATCTTTGTGCATTTATGAGTGGATTATTGACTCAGTTGACAAAAATAAATTCTGACAAGTCATCCCTCACGTCAGGCAGATCCCTGTAGGCAGTGTATAAACCTTTTTTTGCAGATACTTGTTAGGAAAGCACTGGGATAATTTTGGACGTATGTATCTGCATTGTATAACAAGGCATTTTCCCATACTGTATGTCATTTCCATTCCATTCCTCATAGTCCTGCTGATGCCGATGCTGTTTGCATCCTCCGATTATGACCATTTTTTATTTTGTACATAGTGGTGTGTGCATAAAATTCTACACTTGATTGATCATATTAAACCTTGTTAATTTGATCGTCTTCGTCACATCCCATTCCCATTACAGTTAAGTCTTGCGGATGGACACTTTTTTATTGGAGAACATTGCGACACTTTATCTAACCTTGCAGGACTTCCTTCAAGACCAACGAGTTTATACGCATGTCAAATCCCATCACCATCAAATGTCCTTTTAACAAAAAAGATCATTTCCATTTTTCGTTACTATTCTTATTTTCCTCATTGTTCCTCAGGTGGTCTGCACAGTCAGCTCGCAGCGTAAAAGTAATCCAGAACGTGGCGACATATAGATTTCAATGCATGATAAGTGTTTTATACTGCCTCATTTACATCAACTAATGGGAATCCTTTTCCTTCTCTTCCTCAAGAAAAAAATAACTTTTGAAAGTTTGTAAGGATTGATGTTGCTGAGTGGTGGTGCAATAATGCAAATTTGCATATTATGAGTTTAACCTCTTGCTGAGAAAAACACTTTTTAGGAGAGTAATTTGCTTTTAATCAAATTATACATGAAAAGCAGTAAATCTTAACTTGTACATAAAAATGGACTCCCTATGTGATTCATGGTGATGATGATCTAGTAATCATTAGGTTGGTTTCGTTTCGTTTGTTACGGTAAAGGGGTAAATGCATTCAGCGTCACTCATTTGACACTGACAATGAAACGTGTGAATGTACAAAGTATGGTAGATCCACATGGTCATAAAAATTTGCTCCTTTGTTCTTTCCTCCTAATTCACGTATTGTTTTAGCGATAAACTCGGAACGTGTCCTGGTGTGGCATATTATGAGGCATTTAATACATGACAAATAATTTTACTTCCTATATAGTTGAAAGATAATTACAGGTACTGCAAATACCAACATCATGGAATCATTTATTATGCTAAATTGTTTGAGTTATTGTTGAAAGGATCGTTTACGACGGGGATGACATATAATCATAAATTGTTTCAAATATAAGCCGTAATGCTACACTGCTATAACAATGCTGGTTCCGAAAGCCAAATGACTATTTGTATTCCTAGGTAGTGTAAATATGTGCGACTCAACAACTCCATTAAATCGAGTGACGCATTTTTTAAACTAAGGCTTCCAACCAATTAGATTAGATCAGTGTAGTTCTTGCCTGTGGATCACATTTTGGCCATTCTACGAAATTCAAATCAAAAAATGGTTGTGATTTTTGCGACATTTCTTTCACTCCAAAAGAATCGCAAAGTCTCGAAAACAATTTGGAAAGAACAATCACTCACGATTGAATTTATCATCGCTGTCCTGCTGTAAGGCACATTTCGTTTTTTAACTTGCGAAAATCCACGATTTAAAAGAAGGCACAGATGCATATAATGTTATTACGGGACGGGACATGTGTTTCCTTTCGTTTTTTGTACAACTCACACTTTTGCTGCACATACTTGAAGTTCAGAGACCTTTGTCATTGTGCCAATTTTTTGTGAATGAAATGTTTCTGTGGTTTGAAAAGTATCACCCCATGACGCATCCGTATATCTAGTAGCATTGAACATAAACCTGTCTCCCTGCTGCCTTCAAAAGATTTGAGAATGTGGGTACGCCGTATGGGTAGGTAGTTTAACTACATGAAATCAGACCAGCAACCAGCACACAGTAGCAAAGTGGCAGTACATAGTAGCAGTTGGAATGACAGGAATTGAGTTAGTGTGATTGTAGATCCGCAGGGATAGTAGCATTGATTCCCTTGATGAAGTTTTTTTTTTAAACAGGCACGGTTTCTGCATATCATTTTGGATTATTGTTTGTGGGCTACGCACAATCACCTGAAAAGGGGGAATAATGAAAATTATTATGTACATGAACAATGTGTTTTTATCGACAGTTGCGTAACTGCCATGTTGTCATTCAGGCAGACATGGTGCGTCTTGTATGCAATCTTTTAACGCTTCTGTTTTATGACATACTGTATTGCATATTTATATATTGCATGCATTTGTTGCCGATATTTTCTACGAAAAAAGTGCCAATATCCCGGCCAGTCAAGCAAATCGTTGCTGCTTAGTTATGCTATTGGGAGGATTCATGCTAAATGATCTAATTATTATTTAAACAAAATCATTATACATGACTTGACCATATAGCTGATTGTAGCATAGTACTCTACTTTCATAATATAGTATCCCCAAAACTTGTAAATCCTTCAAGATGCCTATTAGAGATCACAAATCTTGTTAAATGCATACCGGTAAATGAAGCATTCAATTATGAAAAATAATATACTTTAACAACTCATTATGGGCAAGATGCGAGCGTTTTATAACAATTTACAAAAAGTAATTCATATATGAAATGCAGCAACTGGTCTGGTCTAAATACAACTGCTGAACAAGTTGTGATAACTAACCATGACCTCTTCTTACATTTTGCTGCAAACGTCACTCCAGGTTTGCTCAAATTCTCTAGTAATTATCTGTTAGACATAACATTTAGACATGACTTTTCCTATTCAAGCTGAGCTGTCCCATTCATTATCAACTCAAAAGATAAGTCGTGTTCTTTCTTCGAATTGTGTCATGCGAGCAAAGTGGATCGCATTTGTATCAGAGTGGTACTAAATGTAATCAATTTTGTAATTCCATGAGATAACGTTTTCTTCGAATTACTCATTAACTTTAATTCATGGAGTGAAAGACCACTAGAAATCACGACGGGACCATATTGTGCACATCTGTGGAGTGCAAGATGTAATTTATTTAATCAGATTTCCCTCATGATAACCAATTCAGAGTTGCAACCAGCAGGAATCCTGGCTGAAGTCATGTTTTCAATTTGTATGGTTTATTATTATTACCATTATCTGTGTGCTTGTAAAAGGGATTATTATTATTCTTATTATTATTGCCTGCAGTATTTATTGTTTTCGAAAACATGAGACAACTTGTGAAATATGAGAATTCCGTAATGCGAGTAGTCTGTCATTAAATTCATTAAATCCTATAGGTATCCTAACGGCACAAAAGCGTAATTATTATATTATTATAGGTAAAAATAGAAGACATTTGGGGAAAATAGACGGTAATTTATATTTCAAATTTTATCCTGTTTGTTCCAACAGACAGTTAGGTATTGTTTTTATGTATAATCATGTGTATGGCGCGAAGGGATTGTTTAATAAGTGGGCTAATAATAAAATAATTTACATTTTCAAAACTGTGTTTTTAACCCTCTCTGTATTTTTATTCACAGGCATTGGGAGGCGTCTCTTGCGACATCAATCCGGCAGTAACACTGGCCTGTTTGGTTGCAGGAAAAATCCCTATCGTGAAGGCAGTCATGTACATCTTAATCCAATGTCTCGGAGCTTTGGCTGGAACTGCACTGCTCAAGGTTAATTACTAATCCTAAATATAGAATATGCGACATAAAATTGACTTACTGTGGATATGCGCATTTCGCAACAAAAAATACTAATTGTTAGCAAAAAAAACTGCATAATCACCCCACCCTCAACATTCCGTAAAATTTGCAAATCATGCGGCGTAGCGCGTTCACTAATCTCTTATTGCAAAAAAGAACTAAACTCGCCTTTTTACCTTTAACTCACCCACGCCAAGCAAAAGTCATGAAAGATTTAAATTGAAGCAAAAACTACCCTGAACAGACACGATAGATTCGTCATTCATCAAAATGTGCGTGGATGCCTGAAGCTCATCATATGCTCATTGCATATTTAATGAGAGACGAGACGAGTTGTGATTTGTCTTAACTGCGAAGTCAAAGACGGGGCTTGGCTTTCATCAAATTTTCATCAGACCTCAATTCACCTCAACCAAGTAGCAATGATTTGATGATGAATTTGCCTTGACCGATAGGCGTTTTTATTAAAAGATCGCATCCTTTGATAAACTTAATGATGTGGGGTTCAATAATAGCATGTTACCTATTATATAACCAATGTCTCTCTTCCCGTGACGTATGTACGTGCTACGTGAAACTCATAAAGTTGTTTCTTTTAGATCTAAATATTATGATCTCCTCTTTCTTCTTGGTGTGACAGTACAACAATGGGCCCTAATTACCTCTTTGAATCTTGTCAAATGTCATTATCACTATTTGTTCAAAATACTCTGGAGGATAAACTCGATTTACTCTCACACATTTAAAAAAAAATTAAAGGGTACGATTCTTTACAGTTACAGGGATTTGCAGGTTGTAAACCCTGTGAAGCAGCACAGGAACAACAGTAAAAAATATTCTGGATAAAACACAGTGCATTACATATACTCACGCATACGCATTTGTACACACTACGCACCGTCAGGATTGAATTTCATTCGCAGACAATCTCACTGAAATGCAATTCATTCATCATATATCTACCTATAAAATATACCTTTAGGGGTAGCATGTAACCAATTAGCCACCAGATTTAGCCATTTACCAGCCGCACCCTACACACCTGACAATTACTTCGTTTCGGGATCAATAAAGGGTTTAATTCATTGCGTAATCCCGAAAATTGACTGACTTTACAAGGCCAATGACCAAAAACTCCTACTCCCAGAGGTAGACACTATTGTACAACGTGTTTACCTGCCATTCATTGCATTTTTTTTCGCTTCAAGCGTACAGGTCATCTCTCTCTCTCTCTATCTCTCTCTCTAGGTGAAGCTTTGAAATGAAGTGATGAAAAGTGTATAAAATTTCCGATTTAGATTCCTCGATTTTTGTTCACATTCGTCACGGATTTCATTTTAAAATGGGACAAAAGGGTTGATACAAGTGAAGGGCGCGATTGCAAGTTTATATAGTGCGTAAAATGCACAATTTTTTTCCATTCTTTATATTCAACCTTTAAACCTGCTCTGATGGTGATGATGATGATGATGGCAGTAGGTTGAGTCATAGTCTTGAAAAATTACTAGTCCACCCTAAGTTGAAATGACAGGATATCCATGGGATGTCAGAAAAATAAAATAACCCTCGGCCAGTCAGCACATGTATAAACATTGCTCGTTGTTGTATTATTATTTCATCATGTGGACATTTGTACATCACTGTAACATTATTTTTGTTATTGTTCTGCACCCTCACGGTCAGGTTATTAACACTTCTTCGTAGATCACGTCTCAGTGAACGCGGCACATACCATGTCACATTCATTTCATTTCATCAATACCAAAGTGGAAGGAAAAACATGAAGGGTTACAATCAAAAGGGATACATTTTGCACAGTCATTGGCGAGACCGACAGGCGTCTCTAAAACTGAAACGAATTCATGCAAATTATCTTTCTAACTTCAGCAGAGAGCTACAATAATTATAATACAAAATCTTTCGAAAATAAAATACCATTCGTTTGTCTCAGTCCTGTAAGGATTTGTTTTACTTGATGTTTAAGGGATCTCGAGGAGACAGATTGTGGCTAAAATGACGAAGCTGATTACTTTGTTAAACAATTTTTATGCACTTACGTATCAATACCAACTGCTTTGATCTCAAAGTTCGACCTTTCCGAATTACTACCCAGTCCTGAAAACTTTGCTTCATACTTTAACTTGCAAAGTATTATTTGCTTGCACAATGTTTCATAAAAAAATGTATAAGAAACTGCCCGGCTCCAACTATCCGGTTTGGTTCCAACGAATAAGCACATATAATTGTCCAAAAAACAGTGTGTCGAAGTTTGTGACGGTCGCGATTACAATAATTGCTGGCCCGCAAGCAGAAGCCTTTAATTGATATTTTGTTATCTCATGTTCTCATTCGCATCTGTAAACATAATATGAGATTTAGTAGGCAGGTACATATAATAATAAAATATGCTTTGTCAGTAATTAGTTTGACTTTGAGCTGTATTTACTCAGGAAAATTACCTAATTGCAGGAAAATGTGGCATGTGCATATTCGACAATAATTGCAGTCAATGAACTACGACGATGATTCTAACTTTTGAACATTGGTACTATATTCTAAATATTCTCATGACGGATTCTTCACGTGAGGTAATACTTGTTTTTACAGGCTGTAACTCCCGAGTCTATTGAATCAGGAAATTGGGGCGCAACGCAATTGGCGGACGGTGTCACTCCAATCCAGGGGTTTGCTATTGAAGTTATTTCCACTTTCCTCTTGGTTTTCACCGTTTTCAGCGCTAGTGATGAGAACATGAAAAGATGTCAAAGGTACTCACGATACCAAACCGGTGGTTATTCACTTGATTGATATGCATGCATGTAGTTGCTATAAAAATAAAATTTCTTTTCAGGATCTGTCCCGTTAGCTGTTGGCATTTGCGTTGGTTCTCTCGTTATGTGTTCTGTAAGTTATCTCGCGCTGCCTCATCGATATTGTCAACGTGCGATCAGTGATGTGAATGTAGTAATGTTCATTGTTACTTTGAACTTTAAAGGGACCATTCACCGGAGCTTCGTTGAATCCAGCCCGCTCCTTAGGCCCAAGTATAATCGCCGGCCACTTTGACAACCACTGGGTGTACTGGTTGGGCCCAATTACTGGTGGAATTATAGCTGCACTTTTGTACCAACATGTATTCAGAGCTCTCAGACCTGAGGAAGTTGAAGCGATGGAAGCGGAAATTCAGCTGAAACAAAGAGAACAAGAAGCCAAGGAGAATGGAGTAGTCAATGGGGTCAATCCACCAGTGTAAAATTTACAGTGATGATTAATGAAAAGCAAATTGATTTGCATGAACAAATTTCACAAAATTACCATTTTAAATAGCAATTTATCTATTTAATTCATACTTTTCCCTTTCTATTTACATTTCCCTTCGGTTACAAAACATATTTACTGCATGCATGCATGCATTTGCATCATCTCCTGTGTTTGCGGAAGCGCATGAAACATAATATATAATAGTTTGTAATAATATTGTTTAAGTGTGAAAATGTTATTTTTGTTTGTAGGTTCGTTAGTACTTATGGAGGCTTTAATTGCGTTGATGTAGACGAGATGTATAGTGTGCTTGTGAAAAGTTGAAAGGACCGAATTACTTTTAGTGTTTTTGGTAGCAGGTTATAAATGCAGCTTTAATATTTTTGAATACTGATAGAATTACTGTGTGAATGAGCGTAGTAATCAAGATAAGATAGACGCTTTTTTGTATGCATGTCCTTTCAGTAAGCAACTACTACTAACCATGATGTAACTTGCTTTCATTATTAAATTTTATCTAATATCTTATCAATTTTTTGAGCACTTGCTTTGCAAAAAATGCACTGAAATAAATGTAAAAACCTATTAACGTAAATTATATGATCGAATTTAATTTAGAGGTTTCCACTCATCATGTTTAAAAATTATTTTAGAAACGTCCAACAATGCAAGTTGTGTGATTCATGAGAATAAAGATTTAATCATTGTATTTTCCAGTATAAATAGAAACTTCCAGAAATTTTTATTCCAAACATCATATTACTTTACTCAATTTTCTCGGCCATATGACAAGTTTCATATATACAGTTCCTGCAAGTCATTCACATTAACATTTTTTCAAGGCTTGAGCCAAATCCTCAATGAGGTCCTCGGCATCTTCAAGGCCAACCGCAAGCCGAACAAAGCTATCGGTAATGCCTAGCTTAAGTCGAGTCTCTTTAGGGACACCGAGATGAGTGAAAAATGCTCTGGAAAGGTAACGACGAAATGTGTCAATTAAAGGTAAAGTGTAAATATAGGTAAATGGTATTGCGCTACTAGTCATCGCAACACGGAATAATCACAACTTACGGGAGTTCAGCCAAGCTCTCGCAGCCGCCAAAGCTTCCAGCATTTTGAATTAGCTTCAAATTCCTTAAAAATTCGAATGCATCCCCTTGACCTTCTTTGATTTTAAATGACATTAATCCAGAATGTCCAGAACTCTGCTTCTTGGCAAGTTCGTGACCCCTGTGTCCAGGCAAAGCTGGATGGAACACACCGTCCACTTTTGGGTGATCAAGGAGAAACTCTGCAACTTTTATTGTGGTCTCCATCATAGCCTTCATTCTGACGGGAAGGGTTTTCAATCCTCTGGTAACAAGATAACAGTCGAATGGAGATGGAATGGCTCCAACGACTGGTGATTAAAAGAACGTTTGAGTATAACCTCATTAACCTTTAATACATTCGGGCAACGATGGACATCGTCAGTGCAATCAATCATAAATTGAACTCGATATCATCTAGTTCCATTAAAAAACACGTCAATTACTATTTTGGTAAAACTTGAGACGGTCCCTGATGGTGTCACTGTTGGCTATCACTGCCCCCATCACTACATCTGCGTGTCCATTAGCATACTTGGAGAGGGAATAAAGGACGAGGTCACATCCCAAAGAAAGAGGTCTCTGTAAAGGTGTCACCATGAAGCAATGTTGAAAGGTTCTTGTTAATGCATTCATTACATGGCAATTAAATGTGCTTTTACGCTACTATCTTCAGCAAACACTCGACTCTACAAGTGCAGCGAAGATAAAAAAAGAAGAGAAGCTTACTTGAAAATATGCGGTGAGAGTGGTATTATCAACCACAACTAGAACATCTTTATTATGAGCGTGAGCAATTTCCGATAATTTTTTTATATCAAAAATTTTCAAGGTTGGGTTAGCTGGAGATTCCAAGAACACCATCTACATTATGAACAATAAATTGTCAATTATTTCACGATAGATCTAACTACTATTTTGCATTCAGCCAGTTAGTGATACCTTAGCTTATTTTGAGTTATACCTTCGTCTCCGGCTTGAGAGCTTTCTTAAACTCTGCCAAATTCTCCAAATCAACAAAGTCAACAGTGATTCCCAATCTTGTGATTGAATCCATTAGCTGCTTGACACTTCCGCCATATATGTCATCGCTGCAGATGAGATTATCTCCAGATTTAAGAAGGGCCAATACGCCTGACAGCGCGGCTAACCCGTGATGAGTAGCAAATACCTAAATGCGCATAACAAATACGGTTATCGCAACACTTTCCTTTGCAAATATAAGTAAACTAATTGTAAGTAATACGGTTTTAGAAACAATGAATCAACATACCATACTTTCCACCGTCCAGGGCAGCCAATTTTTGCTCCAAAATTTTTCGACTTAAGTTATCTGTTCTGGCATATTCATAACCCTGTCGGAATTTAAATTAATTTTCAGACGGGAGTTTTGACTAGGTAAACATAACTTTACAACAATACCATTCAACGTATTTTAATATGTAATTACCCGATTAACTGCTGGCACATCAATCTCGTAATTGGCTGACGTAGTAATTGGAGGGACGATAGAGCTAAGACACTTGTTGTCCTTTGTGTACCCTCCATGGACAGCTAAAGTGGAAAATTGTTTTTCGATTGGTAACCAATCAAGAGGTTGGGTACTGGAAGACTTAATATCACCCATTTTTTTCACTTTTACTCGGAGAGATTGTTAGCGGATGGAGGATGCGTCTGGAAAGGCAGCCGGTCAAGACAGTAATGTGACAAGTTTGACAAGACTAGCTGACTTTAAAACACCCTAACCTAACACCTCGTTGTGTATTTTTTGATAACTCCGCAACGCCTAGTGTTCGTTATCGATCATTCCAGGTTCGTCCTTCTTATTACATAACTTTGAATGTCTGTAAATTACTTTTGAAAAACCGGTCTGTATTATCGCTTTGAATCTGAATCCAAATGTAAAGTTCACCAAAGTTGAGAAATAATGCAATTGAATTTCCTATGCCGAATGATATCTGAATTAGTCATATGCATAAACTATGTATTCCCAAGTATATTTATACGTATTTTAATGTGAAAGTTTAACCAGACCAATCTTTCACTACATTCTGATTTTGTTTTACAATAATATGTTTTATTTCAGTTTTGCTTAGTGCAGTTCAGGTTCAGGGTCGTGGAGCTGGTGCTGGTGTAGCTTTATCAGGCCATGTAGATATCTCCTCATAGAGGACATCTCCTGGGCAGTCTGTGTTAGTAACATCCCTATGCCCATATAAAACATATTCATCTGTGATAAAGTTACTTTCAATGCCACACTGGATTAAAGCTTTAGCTGCTTCCAGTTGACTGTTTGTTGGGAGATGCTCTGCCAAAATAAAAATTACAGTTTTAATGTGTCCGTAAAACACTAACAACACGTTCAATAAAGTCATTGAGGCAGTGTTCAGTCATTACCCATAAAATCTCCAATGATGCATATCCCGATGCTCTTATCGTTGTATCCAGGAGCATGAGCCCCTGTCCGGTTCCAGCCACGTCCTTCGTAAATCTTGGAGTCTCCGCCTATTAAGAAGCTAAAATTGTTGATACACCGGTTAACCAAATATTGAAGGTTAATATTGGCAATGCAACTAGAACCAAAAGGTTAAAAATTATTCACTTATAGCCAATGTCATCCCAGCCTCGGTCATCCATATGAAAATCTTGGATCTCCTTCATCACAGCAATGCATTCTGGAGTTGTTGAGCAATTACCCTCCCCCATGACAGAGTGGTGGATTACGGTTATCGATACTGGAAGGGCCATCTCGGCGGTCCCTTTCGGAGGACGAGCCCCCCATTGAGCTTTTGAGGTAATGTTAGGGCATAATGCTATGTCCAAAAATTACTGATGTATGATTCCAAAAATTACAAATGTAACTAATTGTAAATTATGTATCTGTATTTATCTACTACCTGATGTAGCTGTAAGTGTGGCAAGAAAAATCAATGCCAAGAGACTGCTGGTCGAAGGCATGTTGAATAAATTATTTTTTTTGTGA